>VZUI01037664.1:13082-54667 GCA_013401135.1 Cettia cetti | reverse complement strand
CGCGCAGCCGCCCGCGGCCAGCGCCTGCCGCGGGTCCGGCCGCGCCGGGGGCGCCCGTGGCCGTGACAGTGCCTGCACCGCGCCGTGCCGAGCCCGAGCCGTGCCGTGCCGTGCCGTGCTGTGCTGTGTCCTGCCCAGCCGTGCTGAGCTGTGCCGTGCCGCGCGTGTCCTGATCAGCCGTGCTGTGCTGTGCCCAGCCGTGCCGTGCGTGTCCTGCCCAGCCGTGCTGTGCTGTGCCGTGTCCTGCCCAGCCGTGCCGTGCCGTGCGTGTCCTGCCCAGCCGAGCCGAGCCGTGCCGTGTCCTGCCCAGCCGTGCCGCACCGCGCTGTGCCGTGGCAGCGCCTCGCCACGCTCCGCCGGCCGCCGCGGGCTCCCTTGCGCAGCCACCCGGGGTAGATCGGCGGGAGTTTGCTCGGCCGTGAGGAGGCGGCGAGGCCGTGTGAGGCTCGGAACTGCCCCCGAAGTTTGCCGGCAGAAACTGTTCCCTTTACTGGCAAAGTCTTCAGGCTCTCCTCAGAGGAATACCCCATTGCCTAAGATGAGTGGCTGTAGGAAGCGATGTAAGCGGGAAATAATGAAATTTGCCCAGTACCTTCTCAGGCTAATCACAGGTTCTCTTCACACAGGTAATGACTGTTTTTCTCTGTAGTCGAGCTGTTCAGCATGATAACAAGAGAATTGCCTAAGGATAATACAGGGTTGTCATTGTTTTGTATTATCATTTCTTTCATCTTATAAATAATAATAAAAGAAGATCTGTGAACTACTTTGTGGCTGAGCATAATGAAAACAGAGCATAGTCTGATGTTACAGTGTTTAGACAGTCTGACATTCTCTAAGCCTTTACACACACGAACCCAAATTGGGATGTGAGTGTACATGCTTCCACCTGTATGTGTTAAAGGTACTGCAGAGAAGACACGGTGGTCATAAAGGATGAATCTTGTGTCTTTTATTTTCACTGTTTCTTAGACTGATACCCTTTGATAAGCACACTACATTCTTTTTCTTGGAGGCTTGGTTTTGCTTATCTAAAGATGTAAATCAGCTGCAAACTGTCAGTGGGATATTATACTATCTTGTAGGAAATTTTAAATAACACTTGTGCCTTGCCCTTAAGGAATTTGAAACATTGTGGTTTTCAGGTTTCCTTAGGTAATTTTTTTTTTCTGTAACCTTGGACAAAGTGTGCAGCACCAGGGAAGGTTTCTAAGCTAGACTGAGCAGATGCTGTAATTTTCTTATCACTTTGGAAAATATACTTTTCTCACAATTCAGCATTTTCTGGCTGTTCTCAGCAGCTGACAAATATGATAACTTACATGATATCATTCTGTATTTATAAATATAATTGTGCTTCTTTCTAGACTTCATTTACTTTTTTTCCCTTGCAGAGCTGCAAGTCCAGCATCAGCAGTAGTATCCAATTATGCTAACACGATTGTTGAGAATTAAAAGCCATTTATTTAAAGTCATCTGAAAGTTTCAGCTGGTTGTTTTTGTTTGGTGGTGGTGTGTTGGTTATTTGTGTTTTTAGTTTTGGCACTGATGAAAAGATTTGGGAGCAAAGTTGACTTCAGTAATAATTGGAAGAATTGATGCATGCAATTAATCAGATTTGGGGTTACAATGCTATAAAAGTAATAGCACAAACACTGACAATGCATACTTTATAGAATGCTTGTAACTTGTCTGACACAGCTTTTTAGTAACTTTGAGTGTCTGATAACAGAACTTCCCTGCCTTTATTTTCTCCATCATTCCTAGACTGTCGTTTCTCTTTTGTGGACTGCATCAATTCAAATTTTTCTGAAAACATTGGCTTCTTGCTCCCATGGGTTGCTATGGAAATTAAATAATATATGATGCAAGAAGAAAGATGTGCTAGAAATTCATTGCAATATTCTTTTCACAGAGTCATCCAAGCTTTTCCTTTCCTATCTAGCAAATGATGCACACAGTACTCTATTTTGCAGACTGACATTTGTGCTGCAACCTTTCTGAGCTCACAATTCAAAACTGTTTTCAAGACCTGCTCTGGATTCTGATTCATATGCTATCACTAAAAGAAGTTCCTTTTTTTTGCAATTAAGCAGCACAGTGATAAAAATCCAAGTGGAGTGGCCTCAGACATGTTTCCTTAAAGGCAAACAAGCAAAAAATGCCCACTTTTAGGAAGAGCTGAGATACTTCTGAGATTTTCAGTTTGTTTTTACTACAGGTAATGGTATCTTACTGCTTTTCTTAAGTTAATAGACTTCATCATGTTCAAATGATGTGGCAAATGAGATCATGATAGTGTGATAATACCTGAAATGCCAAGGGAGGCAGAGCTCCTCTGTTAAGCTCTTGCATAGTCCTGCTCAGTAACCTCAACTGTTGCAAACCAGTTACTGTTCATCCTGACAAATCTAATGTATAATTCATTCTGTTGATAATTAGTTGATAATTAGTGAAGATGAATGAGAAAGCCTAGTTGGAAACTTATACTTTCTACGTTAAAGATACTGCTGTTTATATCTTGAGCATTCAAAAATTTAGGATAGGTGTCAGAAACAAAAAAGTGTGCTTATTTAACTTCTTAGAGATAGGCAATCTCCTCACCCAAGTGACCAATTAATTCAAAGTGTAAATGTTTGCTAAGAAGCACAATGGTGAACATAATTAGCTTACCTTGTTGATATGATTTGGCTTCTAATGTTTTTTTTTCAGGTGTTCCTTAATATTTAAATTATACTTAATAGTTTGGAACTATACATTCTTGAAAGTACTTGCACTGAGTCTAATCTAGCCCTTCTTCCTGTATGGATAAGCATCTTGAATATATACTCGATCTACACATTGGTACAAGCTCTGCTGCAGCTGGTGTGATTACATTGATCAGAAAACAAAACAAAGTGATATGGGAGAGAGACTGGGTTTTCTGGCTATGGGCCTGGCTAAGGAGTCACTGTTGATTACTGGTTTTATAGCTTGTGTTTCATAACCATTTATAGCACTACAGACCTGTTATGTGATAAATCTAAATGTTTAAAATAAAAATGATCTCATATAGCTGTCTGTAATAATACATAAGCATGGACTTGTGCTTCATAGTCCACTCAGCTGGAACCAATATTAATGAAACTACCTCCTTGCTTGAAGGTAAATGCTGTATAAATCTTTACAATGGGTTTTAAGTGGCAATCTCTGCATGAATACATCTAGATCTCAGGGTTTTTTTACAGCTAGATTGATAGCAAAGTGTAGTGAAAAGAAATAGTCTTTTAAACAAAATTTTTAGTTCCCATGGTTTTTGTTATATAGTAAGTTGATGTGTTTCCACAAGTGAAACATATTCCCTCATTGAAGATGGCAAACCAAATATCATGTCAATTCCAACTCTGTTGCTTCCTGCCTCTTGACTTGTATGCACCTGGTCTTTGAAACGTTGTCTTAAAATCTTGGCACTGCTCTTGAGAATGTTTTCATTTTTGGATGCAACATGGATTTGCATATTATAAATAACAAAATAAATCATTGTGAGATCAAGAAGTAGGTCACAGATTATTTTAAAATGGAGGAAAAGTGGTTTCAGAGTAATGGCTATGGAATTTTTCTTAACTGTCACAACTGATGAAAGATTAAAGAGATGATAGAACCAAAACTGCCCTTGATTTCAGTGGTAGATTTTCACAATTACATCCCTTTCAGGCATGTTTTTGTTAAACGTCTGATATAACCTATTAAGTGTCATATAGGAGGCCAGGTTTTACAGAACAGATTCAAATTCCCAGTTAGCATATATATATAAAGGGAATGAAGTGGAGAACAACCCTGGCTGTGAAATTGTACTGTCTCCAACAAACTTGAGTAATCTCACTTTTCTACACTTTCGTAGATTAGGTTATGGATTGATGTGGGGTTTTTTGGCTTTATATTTTCTGGGGGTTTTGTTTGTTTCTTTGTTTGTGAATCTCAAGATTGATGAATTGGTGCAAAGTAGCATTTATCAAAGACTTCATATTTTTCGTAGGTAAAAAAAAAGCAAACCAATTAGTAAATGCAGGTTGTACTTTTTGATGGCATGTTCTTTGATAAAACAGATTACCAAAGGTAATCTCTAGTCCTTCATTTTGCTGGGTTTGCACAGGAATGTTTTCTGGCCTACTGCCAAGAGGAATATATCATCTGAGCATAGCTCTGAAGCTGTGGGAGCTTCCTCACAACTGTACTCTGACTGTCCTAGTTCATGTGCCTATCACTGCCAAAAGTCTGAAACTGTTTTGGACAGTAGCTTACTCTGAGTTCTTTCAAGGGCTGCTCTTTGGTAAATCCAAGAGGAATCACCTTTTTTTGAATGCAGGTTACCATATTCCCTTAACTTCCATGGTAAATAATTTGAGAAGTAGAATTAATTAAAAGACAAAAAAAAAAATCCACAAGATAAAAACAATCTTTAAAAATATGAGACAAATAGAGCAGATAAAAAGACTGTTCCCCTTTTTATGCAAACAGGATGTAACAAAATTATTTTAAAAGGACCTTTTATCTTATGTCATAGAAATCTTAAAATGCCAACATTTATGGAAAAACAGGTTTAATGTGTTTCCAAATGTCTTTTTTGTATTGCTGATTTTTTTTTTTTAATACCAAGTAAGTATTATTCATGAACCTAATTAGTCTTTTTTTCATTTATTTTTAATAGGAAAGAATTCCAGATTCAAGTTCGGCATCTCTTGGCTGTTGCCTGTGAGGTAGTTTGAACCTCTGGGGCTTAGGAAACTTTTCCTATGCTGAGATGCAATGTTCTCTCTATAGATAATTTCACAAGTTCCAGTGTGCAAGAGCGAAATATTTGCCATGTCCTGTTTAGGAAAAATAGTCTCATTAATTTAAAAGAAACCAATCCAGATTTTATTTGAAATTCTGCATTGTACTTTATCCTCGCTCATTTTCTTGACTAGGATTGGCAACTTTTCCAGGTGCTGTCTTGGTATTCATCCACCTCTGAGGGAGATCCCTTCAGTGGAAGGCTGTGGTGAATACCAAATGTCAGCACCGTGGGATTTTGAGTAGATTTCATGTAGTAGCTAACAGAGGTGCTTGAGTATATAATATCAGACATAGAGAAAAATACCTGAAAAACCACCAACCAACCAAAAGCTCCCCCAAACTGGTTTGTTTTTTGGTGGTGGGGGTTTTTTTTGGTTATTTTTTTGGTTGTTGTTAACTCCTCTAAAGTATATTACTTGAATTTTATCTGAGTCTTCCTGTAATGTTTCTAGGATTTTTTGTTTATTGCATTGTGGAGTACCTGCCTTTGAAAACACTTTTCCATTATGCTACCTATATATATTATCACTCCAATAGGCATTTTGTTTAGAATAGGCTGTAGGACAAACAGTGCTCTGAGACAAAAGACCAAGATGTATTGAGCTTAGTAGCAGGCAATGGGAAATATATTCTAGGAAAAGCTGAGAATGCCTTAACTTAATGTACTTTGATGCATTCTGCTTCAAATTGGAAAAAATTAAAAACGTTTGTTTTGTTCCCTCAAAAAATCAATCCTACCTATATGCCTCTCACATGCTGCAGATTTACTGTGAGCTTTCAGCAATTTTGTAGAAAATTGCTCAGATTTCAAGTGGTATAATTTGCTACAAAATCTGTTATAATAAATTATATTTAAGCACTCAAAAATTTTAAATTTTTCTCTCTTCAGAAATAGGTCTACATAGACTGCCTTTGCTCTTCCTGATTTGCAACTCAGTGTTGTGCAAAATGTTTCAGCTTCAAGATTTATAATTCTGTGTATTTGAGATAGACTGAACTTCACAGATGCATGAAGCAGTAGTGGGTATCTTGAAGTGGGCCATCTAAAGGCATAACGTATTCTCCTGAATATTTTTAAATATTTTACTCAAATGTCTCATGTTTTTTAGGCATTAACTCCATCATATAACCTATTTAAAGAAGATTTTTTCCAGATCCTTCCAAAAGAGCCTTCACTGAAGTCTTAAGTCTTCTTATGGTTATGTTAATTGGAAAAGGACAAAGTGACCATGCTGCATGCAATTTCTGTTGAAAAAATCAAGGTTTTACTCTCTCATTCTAAGACTGAATCTTATTTATAATGAAAGATACAGTTCATCTTCTCTTGCAAATGACACATTGGAAAGCATCCTGTAGTCATCATTAATGATCTTCCCTTTGGAAGTCCTACTGTACTGTTCTTATAAGAGTCCAAATTACTGATGTCAATTATAAAGATAGTATTAAAAATTCATCTGTATGTAGAACACAGCACTTGATAATATGTTTAAAAATAATTTTAAAGGAACTTTCTAAAAGTTACCAAATTGTGCAGACCAAATGTTGGATAATGGCCTCATTAGGCCTGTCTCAGCCTTGTGCAATATAATACAGTTCTTGACTGTGTGTGTACTTTTCAGTTAACCATTGCACAAAATAACTATAGAGTAGAAGCAGCAGGATATATTTAGATTAGAAATTTGGCTGCACACTGAAATAAACACGATCTTGGAATGCCTAGACCGTTTTTTTGATTGTTATGGTTTTGTTCCTTTTATAAGGACTTTCTACTGCAGACAGACATTATGCAATGATTCTCAAAGACACTAACATAACAGATGAAATTCAATGTAGGGTAAAATGAAGTGGTACATGCTGGGCAAAGTGAGCTTTATGTCTGAATGGATAGGCGGTGAGCTTACTACTGGCCATGAATGAAACCCCGGGGATGATAAACCTGTGAAACTCCTTACTAAAGGGTGTTGTTAGTGCAAAAAGTTCTGCATGAGTCCAGAGGGACCAGCTGGGCAAGGAGGTGGAAAACAAATCTGTTGGGAGACACTGTCTAGATTAAAGATGTAAGAATTTCCCTGAGATGAAAATAGTCCATGGCTATGAAAGTGTTAGGAGAAAATGTTCAAAGTGCTTTCTCTGTTTCTGCTTTTCTCTGGGCATACACTAATAGCTGTTTGTGAAGACAGGATATTGAGCTGGGTGGATCCTTAGTCTGAACCAGTAACGTAATTCCTATGTTCTTTTTGTTACGAACCTGCACTCAAAAAAGGTGACTCCTCCAGGATTTACCAAGGAAATTTACCAAGAATTTACCAAGAATTCAGAGTAAGCTACTGTCCTAAACAGTCTGGGGCTTTGGCAGCAATGGGCACATCAACTAGGACAGTCAGAGGAGTACAGTTGGAGGCCTTCCACACCTATGCTCAGATGATATATTCCTCTTGGCAGTAGGCCAGAAAACATTCCTGTACAAAAAAACCCCAGCAAAAGGAAGGACTAGAGATTACCTTTGGTAATCTGTTTTATCAAAGAACATGCCATCAAAAAGTACAACCTGCATTTACTAATTGGTTTGGTTTTTTTACCTAAGTAAAATATTAAGTCTTTGATAAATACTACTTCATACCAATTTCATCAATCTTGATATTTAAAAACAAACAAAACACCCAGTCCCAAAGTAAAAATAAACTTCCCTGGGGTTAGGATGTTTTCATTGCTTCAGTGGTAGAGAACCACAGTTCAGCAGGTGTAATCCTGCCTCTTTTTGTTCTCAGCTAAGTGATCTTGCCTGAGCACCTGCCTGCAAATGCCAGAAGTTTAAAGCAGATGGTTTGAATGGAGTTATAAACTGAATATGAAGTCAACTGAAATAGTTTTTCAGTGTTTTACTGATTAGTGATAAGAATCACTGCACATGTTTTTTAATAACTTGGGTTAGTTAGGCTTCACATATGTAGTAGCCTTAGGATAAGTTCTATGAACTAGTCCATAGGAAAGTGTACGCACATATACATTTTTTTTCCTGTACTATTAAATATCCTGAAATGGGATTAAAACTCTAGTGATGTGAGAAAAAATGTGTATGTAATATCTAAACAGGGCTAGCTGGGGAAGACAGATGCATTCTACCAGCAGCAGTGCCAGTAGATGGTCATTCAAATTGAGGTTTTAAAACTCCAGTGTTTTTGGACCTGCTTCATAGTTTTATTTGTGGCAGTTAAGGGAAAGATGCAAGGTAGGAATAAAAATGAGAAACCATGGCAATCTCATTCATCCAGATAGGATGATAGATGTATGTACATTTAGGGACTGCAGTAATAGTGTGTATTTTAACTTTTAGTTTCATGGATGTCCCTCTCTTCCAAAATGGGATAACCATATGTTCATACTTAACAGTCTTCAAGGGCCATCTTAAACGTGAGCCCGTATTAGCAGAAATATTTTCTCAATTTGTTTAACATTTGAATTCTGTAAGAACATTAGGGATAGATGATGGCCAGTTCAATACCATGTTTAGATATAAAGTTAATGGCCAATCTGGAAAATAGCAGTGAAATATGTGGGCACTGAACTACCTGCTAACAGCACTTCAGTCTTTAACTGGTTATTCTGTGTGACTGGCTCTGATACAGCCAAACAGAAACAATAGAACTGATAAAACTTAATGCTGCTTTGTGGCTGGTGAGGGCCAATCTTATGTCCCATTGCACTGGCAATCACCTGTTCATGGACAATAACACAGTGACCCCAGTTGTCACATCACTGCTGTTCTAGTATGGTGTGGTGATCTTTGCTTGTTTTACTGTGTTTTCAGACCAAATTAATTTGTAGCATTTATATTTTCTGTGTATAACCCAGTTCATTTAAATTCCATTATAGATTTTTATGTGTCTCTGAATTGGTTTGGATATTGACTTGTGAACTCTTCACTTGCCTCCTGTCTCTTCATATGACAGCCTGTCATGGAAGAAAATGCAATTCACTCTAATACTTCTATCATTTCCAAAATTGAAATACTTACTTTTGAAGTAATTTAAAATCAAACAAATGAGAAACTGTCTGAAATTAAACTCCTGAACTTTTCACTGCAAAAAGTTGTCAAAATTGGATCAATTAGTTTTTTAAACATTAACCAAGATAATACCTTTATATGTTGTTTTATAAATGCAAATTTGTGTCCTTGTATTTTTAACTGAAATCTGTAGTATGCTTCAAGTATCTGTACACTTGGACCTTGGGGGGTTCACTTCTCTGAAATGCTTAAAAAAATTTAAAAATATTTTATATTGTAAACTTTTTTCAAAGCTACAGCAGGTATTCTAAGGGGTCCTGCTACTGAGGGTTTCTGCTGCTGTTGAACATTTTGAACATAAAACATATATTGATTACTATTAGATTCCTGCAGGATTAAATTCTAATTTGTCATTAATTCTGCATTTGAAGTTCTATTCCTAATAATATAGATGCCATAATTTTATTAACTAAGTTAGTCATTACTCTTTCTTCAAAATACATAAACTGAAAATAAGCATATACAGTATTATTCTCTATGTGTGTGTGTGAAATAGGCTCTTTAGCTTTTAAAACTGATAACAATTTGATTTACTCTTTTAAGCTTTTTATGGCGTGCCCATCTAGGCAATTAATTTTAAATATAAAGTAAAACTGTTTAGGATGGAGAGAAAAAACGTCTGTTTTCATCGGCCCCCATACTTCATTACTTTAAGAAATGGAATTAATCTGAAAAGAGGTAGTAGATTTTGTGTCTGTTAGTCTGGTTTTTGTCAGCAGATTTGTAATTTTTTATATACCCTTTATGAGACGTGTGAATAAAATCAAACAACATTTAGAATTTGTGCAGTGCACACCTTTCTGTGACAGCTATTGTAAACTTCAATTAATTTCAGGGAAAAAAGTGACAGTTGATCATTTATACTTGTTTCGTAGTAATACTTGTAAAGGTCAGCAAAAAATAGATTCCTTAGTCAACTCTAAAAATAGGAATTAGGCTTTTATGTAATTTACTCCTCAAAAGTTTGTCAATAGATTCTTTATTCTAATTGCTACATTTCATTACATTACTTGAAGAATTTCTTTGAAAATCTCAGGTCAGGCTTTCCCCTCAGATGATTTCCTTGGCCCAAGAACATGATGTGAGTTGGGCCCTCAGGTTTCTGCAACACTTTAAAATGGAGACTTGCTGGTCAGATGTGGTGATGACACACACAGATCCATCCAGCTTGGGGCCAAAAAATTTGGGTTAATTTCTAATCAATTTGAGTACACATAATATGGGTACATACACCTAGGATAATCAACTGTTATTGATTATTTGATTATCTTGGATTATGTAAAAACTATGATTTTTACCTCTGTAAAATATATAATTAAAATGTATAGGTACACCCAGTCTTAAATAAATCCCTCTTCTATACTATGTTAATTTTCACTTAAAAGTTTTAAATGCACTCGTGTCAGCATCTCTCAGGTACAATCAGTACTCTTACCGTCTAATTCACTGTCAGTGATGCCTATGGAATCCACAGCAGTAAAATCTGCAGAGCCTTCTGTAGCAAATGCATCTGAAATTGCTTCATTACTGTAAATGTGAGGCTAATGATTATATATATTTAGTCAATTTCCCCAAATTATCATATGTTTGTTCCCAGACAAATATTATACACCAATGATAAGCTGATTTTGAATTGCTGTACTGCAGCCTAACACAAGTTTTGTAAGCTTCTTCCATTACTGCTTCAGAAAAGGAGGTAAAACGTAAGGATTCTAAGGAATTGTCTTCATCTGTAAATTTAATTGAAATTAAGTAAAACTGCTACAATGCAGAGGAATTAGAACTGAAGTGACCTCATTTTAATTTAGCATAATTCATTTCTCAAGGAAATGAAACCAAATTCTATTTTAATTCTGAATGAGTGGGTCTCAATAGTGACTGAATTAATCTTAACTATTCCACCTTACTGATAATTAATAATTAACTTCCCTGAGTAGCCTATGTGCACAGTTGCTCAGGATTCTTGAAAAGGCATCAGGGCTTTTTAGTGAGGACAAGAAAATTTTTAATTTATTCAATCAGCTAATAACTTTTAAAAATGTAACCAAGTGAAGAAAATTAGATGCAACTTAATGTCAAGAGAACCAAATATATAAAATAAGACTTTAAGGAAAATTCAGAGTGAGGGTGAGGAGGGAGGATGGTGGAGAAAGAAGAGCAAAAGTGACACTAGTATATAAAAATGTACATTTGTGCCCAGCCTCTGATACCTCTGTGTTGTGTGTCAGGTTCATCCTTGGTGTAAAGCTGCAGGCAAATCTGTACCAATGTAGAGTACAGATTGGTCTGAAAGAAATATATAGTGGACAGCATGGTGTCATGTCTTGACTCTCAGCACTCTGAACCTCTAGCATTGAAGGCAAAATTTTACATGGTAGAAATATTTATTCCTTCAAAAATGGACTGATTTTTGAATCCAGTGAGTTACAACAGTAACTGAAATGCATGTTGGAGAAGACAGAGATGATGGTAGCTCTCAGTCACTATTCACTTTCAGTTTGATATATCTGTTACCCTGACTGCTGGTTTTGGAGGTTTCATTGCTATTCAGGCACTCTCCCTCTTGCCACACACAGATGAATTTAAGTGCTGCAACACTCCCCATGTTCACATTCACAATGCTCTGAAACTTTAATGGTGAGTGACAGATTGGGAATAGAAACAGCAGGGCATTGCTGCCCTGTGAAGACTTAGCAGATGAAGTGCTCGAATCTCCTCAAATAACTACTGTAGTCTATTGTGAGAAGCTAATTGGATTGTATGTATTGCTTACAGGAAGTTCTGGACTGATCTATTAAATTACCTACCTGTTGTCTGTGTAGTGTCGTACTGTGACAGTAATTGAAATGTCATCCTGTTGAGACAGTATAGGACTAAGGCCACTTTTCTCATGACTAGTCTGCTGAGATGTTTTCATCAATCAAGTTGTACCATATAGTAAAAAGATGTCCTTTTTCATCAAGGAGGAAACTGCCCTTCAAAAACTTACAGAATTCTTGTAAATATCCTGGAGTGGGTCCAGCTGAGGGTGACAAAGATGACTGGAGCATCTCTGTTAGAAGGACAGGCTGAGGGAGCTGGGCCTGTTCAGCCTCGAGAAGACACAACTCTCTGAGAGGGGAGCTCATCAGTGTGTGTCAGTATCTGAAGGGAGGGTGGCAGGAGGATGGAACCAGGCTCTGCTCAGTGGTGCCAAGCAATAGGAGAAGAGACAACGGGCAGAAGCTGATGCACAGGAAGTTCCACCTGAGCATGAGGAAGGACTTTTACTGTGTATGTGATCACACATGAAACAGGTTGTCCAGAGAGGTTATGGAGTCTCCCTCATTGGAGATACTCAAGAAGTGTCTGGACACAATCCTGTGCCATGTGCTCTGGGATGGCCCTGCTTGTGCAGGGATGTTGGAGCAGATGGCACTGTGGTCCCTCCCAACCTGATCCGTTCTGTGATCCATTTTGACAATGTAAATAGGCGGTTTGCTATGTGTGTCCCCCTTATTTACAAAATTAGTAGTAGTACTCTTACCTCCTATGTTACCAGGTAGAGTTCATCAGTAAAGAGTACCATGTAATGATAGAAAATAGGGTGCTTTTATATTTACTTTTATCTGTATTGTTACTGATGAAAGTCAGAAAATTTAGGTTTGAGATTTTCTTTCTACTACGGCTTACCTGTAAGATAAACATATACTGTGGCATTGTATGTATGGTTGTATGAACAGCAATGACAACAAATGTTTACAACACTCTTCTTTCCAAACAATATGTTTTAGTTTATATTTTCTGCTACTACTTTTTTTTCAGATTGAGTTAATCTGCATCAGATACGAGATCTGTATTGCACCACAACTGCATAAGAAATACCACCAAAGTGTACACTTGGGGATGAAGCATTCCACACTTAAATAGACTGAGTACTGTAACTACATTGATACCTTACCTGGAGGTGTATTGGTTTTAAAATTTTGCAGGGCAAAGGATGAGAGGCAGAAATGGTTGTACCACAGTGAAATGAAAAAATGAAGTAAACATCATGATGTGTCTGTGGATCTGGGAGCTGTGAAGGGGAATGTGTAATGCTGGAGCTTTAACAAGCTGGGCCATGGAGGAGCAGAATTTGAAGGAAGAAGCCTTCAAATGCATATAACTGTCTAGAGGGCACTGGGAAGGTGATGGCTGCTGGAAATATCCTGCTTTATGTTTGTGCCCTCCTACAGGCTGAAGCAGTGTGGAAGACCCTCACTGCACTTACAGCTCCCTGCAGATTGAATATGGCATAGAAGGCATTGCTGAAGGTCAGTAGTTAGGAGATGAGTGGAGCTCAGCTTAGATTTTTCTGAGTTATCTCTATGTTTAAACATCACTTATTTTGTCTCTTTGCAGGATAGGTTTGTACTTGCAAAATTGAAACTATATACTAAAATTTCAAGTTATTTTTCTTGAAGTTGACAGTGGCACCTATATATATAGAGTTAGGTGCTTCGCTTTTGCTACTTTCTGTTAAGTTCTTTATAGTCTAGGAAATTCAGGTCTTGTAGTACTCAAAAATGTACAATCCATCTATTATAACAGTTCTGTATGGTTGCTCTTCAATTCTTTTTATACTTCTGTAAAAATTCAAAACATTTTGTTTGCTTTTTTACAGACCTTCTGCTAAGCTAATGTTTTCTTAGACCTATGAATTAAGAGAGTGTGTTTCCATTTTTGTAGTCTGTCTTGATTCATCACACTATGGTGTGAGGTAAAGTGTGTGTTGGTTTTCCTACCTGCCTTGTATTATTAAGTCAGCTGCTTTGTTTCATATGCCTGCTGTCTTTGATCCCTTCATCCCTGGTCACTCAGTTTCATGTGGTCCTTCTTGCAGTTCTTCCCTTCACTGAATATCATAAGTGGATTTTTCTAGCTTCATTATTAGTCCTGTTTTTCTGGACACTTATGAATATACTGAACATTAGAGCTTCAGCATTTACTCCTTCACTATAACTTCCCTCTGATGTGATGTCACTGCTTGTAACTACTCCATTTCCTGCCTTTGTTCTTTTTTTTTTTTTAACATATCATTAAAAACTAGCAGACTCCTAGAAGTGGTGAGTCCAAATCAAGTGGTCATACACATCCTGAAGGGAACTGATGCCACGAGACCTGCCTCAAAAGATCAGTGTTCTCCTTACAATCAGTCCACTGCGTGCCACTCATTTGTTTAAATGAATTTAAAACTCGTGGCATTTTTTGACCTTTTCACTTTGCTTTCTACTAAAATAACAAGCTATTAAAACACATTACCAGTGCAGAGTGTATCTATATAAGCTACTGCAAATTTCTTCTAGTCAGAACAAGAGGAATGACTCTCTTGCTCCAGTGCTTTGTGAGACTCAATAATGCCTTTGAAGAGATTCTTCCATGGATTCTACTGGCAATCATTAAGATTTGTCATTCTAAAACAACACATGGTTGACTAGATAGAATGTGAAGCTGATTTGAAACTTTTGTTTACCACCAATTCCCTGACAAGGACAAGCTGGTTCAGCTTGTGGGTAAGTACAATGGGACCCTGGTGCCTACATTCTGCTGAAGTCCAAGAAAATATGGATAAAACTGCTGCCTGTATTTTGATCCTTTCCAGTCCTGGGGCAGAAGTCATTCTGGTACAATTAAGTAGCTTGGTATCTGTCTTATGATGTAGGATTAAAGACTCAGCATTCCAGCACTGGATTCCTGAAAAGTCCAATCAAGGAAATACGTCAAAGGCATACAAATGCATAAGTGCAGTAGCACATGACTCAATACAAAGCAAAGTTGCCAGGACAGCTCTCTTTCAGAAGTGAGTGATAAGCTGCTTTAATACAATTCTACAGCAGTCATACCCTTTCCTCATCCCAGCCAGAGGCTGGAATACCTTTCTCAGAAGGTCACCTTCCACATTGCTTCTTTTTACAACCCAATTTGTTAACCTCTTCTCTCAGGCAGTCTGTTGCACAGTATTCTGTCTCCTAGTGACACAAAAAACCCCCTACTGGGGCTACTAAAAATTCATCATGTGTAATTTGTTGTAGATTTTTTTTCCTTGCTGCCTCCCCAGACTGAGAGCAATAGCTGTTGGAAATTGAGTGCTTAAATTACATGGCAAACCATGATAAATTTCCAGGCATAGAACTGTACCAACTGCCAAACTAAACTACTTGTTTTCATTTCAGTTGGTCGTAAAAATGCAATCAAACATCCTGAATCCCAGATGGAAGTTTGTAAAATTTAATTTGTTTCACTCTGTACAATTTAAAAGAAAAAAAGTGTGTTCTGAAAGTGGTGGGTTTTTTTAAGAACCCATTGCGTTTAGGTCATTGATTTTAATAGATAATTTTTACTCTGCTTAGTATTTTTCTTTTAAAGTTGTATTTTAAAAAAATTCATTATGCATCAAAATTTGAAAAATAAATTGCAAGAAAATAGTAAGTATGAAGAATTCTTCTCATCCTTTAAGAGTTTAAGAAGTCAGCTGTAGAAATTGCAGTAAACTAAGGGTTGGTTTTGATGTTTGTGGATTTTTAGTGGGTTTTTTAATGTTTATTTGTATTTTTGTTGTTTGCTTGTTTTTATTTTACAGTGCTGGTGACAAGAGGGCATCCACTTCTCATGCAGATGCCTGTGAATGTCTCTTTGGTTTCCAGTTGGTCACAGCCGTCCTTCATGCTGCTGAACTGTTGTAGTTCAGACTGGGATTCCAGAGGGCAAAGATCCCTTGTCACTGTAGATAGAGTGGAAAAGTTGAAGTGCATGGCCCTGAATTCAAGATCTGCGTTCTGATGTTTCCAGTTCTATAGAAATGCAGTACTGGACTGCAGTGGGAAAAAAAAAATCGGGGAAATATTCTTTCCCATGAGGGCCCTTGTATATATCCCTTTTTGTTTATTCCTTGGTCTTCTTAAGAACATGTGATTTTGGCTCTGATTTCTGCTATTTTTTTTCTTTTCCTTTGTCAAGGTATGGAGTGATGTTAAAATAACAGTTTGTTCCTGCTCGATGTTAAAATAACAGTTTGTTCTTGCTCTCAAACACATAATTAGCAGACAGCAGGGAAGAGAATTATTTTCAAAACCCAACGAATAGGTTCCCAAATGGCTGTCAATTACTGATACACAGAGTGTGTAAGCTGTCAAAATTGGTGACTTTTTTTTGTTTGATATCTCCTATGATGTACAGTAAGGGTTTTCTCCTGGAAACTCAGCTACTTTATGTTATGGAAAAAAAGGGCCTCAATGATAAGAAATAGTATAAATAATTGTTCTTTTTTTTTCTCAACTTGCTTAATTAAAAGTTCATTTTTTTATGCTAAGTTATTTTTGTGTTCATTAGGTAAATCTGTATTAGGAGAAAATTTGAGGAGTGCAGTGAAGTTCATACTAGGAAAAATGCAAAGAATGTATTTTAAACATACTTAAAATATTGCATTAGAAGTGTCTCCAGCATGCTATAGGCCATGGAAGTAGTTGTATATTTACTGATAGGAAACCTCAAGCATGGGGTTTCTTTAATTATCTCATCAGAATTCCAAACACTTTATTAAGGTTTTATTCATATGTGTATACGGTATGCTCTTGTGTAATACTGCTCTATGTCAATGGAAGGAGAAAAATTTGGTGCAAATTTCCCTGTACCCTATTCCAGTGGTTTTGTAGTATACACTTAATTTCCACAGATCCTGTATAGTGACATATATATATATACACACACCCCCATATTTAGATGTACCCTCCAAAGAAGACCTATAGCCTCTGATTTCTACCCAGTTAAGAAACAGAACTTAACTAAAATTCTAAAAAGAAATTCACTAAACTTTTTGAGATGTTTCAAAATATATCCAACAAAAAATTCTTAATGAAAAGATTCAACTCATATCCAAGCAGCATGTTTGCAGAATATCCTTGAAGAACTCTGCTGAGATACTCTAGAAAGATACTAATCTGCTTTCACCCCTGAAGTATCTTTTCTTAAAGAGACTGTTCAGTTTCCATCTGGGTTTTTTTGTTTTTATGTTTAGATAGAGATGAAGGATTCAGTCCTTCCCTGTTCCGGCCTTTGCTTCTGGATGAAGCTCTTTGCCATCTTCATTCAAGAGCTCTTTTACCTGACAAGCTCTTCACATTACTTACCTTTCCATTTTCTTGCAATAGAGGTAATTACTCAATGGAGTGAAAGGTTTACTTTGCTTTGTAGTACAGCGATGGCTTTGTCTTTCCAGTTTGTAATTAATCATACATTAAATTCACATATTCTTTAGCTAGTGCCTGCAAATCATGAGTTTAATTTCCAGACCCTTCACTGCTTTCCTCTTGCTCCTTTAGGCTTGTACAACTCTGACCACTTAAACATCATATTTACTTTCAGGTAGTTATCACAAGCAATACTGATTAATAGTCCAGGGTGGAATGACAATCATGCAGTGACCCTTTTGTAAAAATCTTGCAAAATAATCCTTCTAAAAGAAGGAATTTGGACATAAAGGTTGGACTTGATGATCTTGGAGGTTTTTTCCAACATTTCTGTGACTCTAAAAGTGATGAAAGATTGTGTATATGAAGCATTATTTACCTCAAATTGTAGTATTTTATTGTAGAGGATTGCTAAAATTGTTAACTTGGTGGTTTTTTTGTTGATGTTCAGTTTTGGCTACAGGCTTTCTGGCTTAATGATAAGCATGTATTTATGCTTCAGGACTAGTTTTCTGTAAATTTTGTAATCAGGACAAAAACCACATTAATTCTGACAGATTGATTGTGAACTAAAGGTACACTTTTTTCTTGACAAAAGTTTATTTGGGGTCTTTTGGTCTTTGTTTTATCTAAAATCTAGTCTTAATTTTTGGTCAGAATTTAACTAACTGCACAAATTTATGAAGTTGACTCTGTGGACTTAGAAGAGGAACAGGTAGACAGCTGGTTATTTATTTATGCTCTTGTTTTGTTCTTATACTATATACTTCTCTTTGAAAAAGTCTTATAGCCCTCTCATGCTCAGCTAAGTTGAAATTATGGGAAGCTACCTAGTTTTGGAGTCAGCTGCTGGCAGTAAGCTTTTCTGGCTCTGCAGAAATTACAGTTCATTATTTCATTTATGAGAATTGCTTTTGGTTGCTTCATTAGTTTCATTTTTGATAATAAATGCTATTTAGAAATTGTTCTGAGCCAAGTAGTGTTAAAATAGCCTGCTCCTTCTGCCTTTTAGGTAACCTGCACTGGGTAATTGGAAGTTCTGTAGAAGATGCTTCCTTCCACGTGGTTATGTTAAATTTCTCAGTTGGGTTGCCCATTTTTTTGTTGTTGTTTGTTGGGTTTTTTTCTGTGTCTTAATTAACAAGCCATTCTTACATTTCTGAAAAGCCTGACATAAACAATAGGTCTTTTTGTGAATACTTTGAAAGTTAACAGGGCTAGGATTTTTGCTATTTTTGATTGAGGCCTGTTACTCTTCTGAATTTTGGGTAAAGAAGCTTGCTTTGTTGATGAGAAGCTAGATAGTGAGAATACATTAGAACTTTTAGCAGCTTTCAAAGCAGAAAGGTTGATGAAAATGCTTTGGCAGTAGCTGTCCTTTCATTCAAATGGTGGATGCAAATGGACATGGAAGGTGTGAAGGAAGAACATAATAAAAAGAGTATACAGAGTCTTGCTCCTAGTGCCACTGGAATGAGGAAAATTTTTTTGCCTTACTTCTGTTTGAAAATTGTAGAGCATGAATGCTGCCTACCCCTTGTTTTGGAAAACAAAGCACATTTATGGCTTTGTGGACTGCGTGTTTCTACAGACTCCTAGGAATAAAGAAACCCTATTACATTTTACAGCATCTCAGGGAAGGTGTCAGGTTGTTTCCTGAATGTGATAAAACACAAGAGAGGTATTTCTGCCTGTGTCAAGATATTGGTGTCTGTAGCTTAGTTCAGCAATTGGAAAACTCTGATACTGCTGTGTTGAGAACTGCCAGTCTCCTTGCTGTTGTGAAATCCCCACTATTAATACAAAAATTTTTATCAGCAAAAATACTTTTTTTACAATACTTGCAAACCCTATCACATCATATCAAGACAATTATTGTAATGTAAAACTGATTATGGGACTCAGCAATCATGTAAGACTGGGGTTTGAGGGAGAAAATTTAAACTGTAAACAAAATATTTCCAAGCAGTTTTTTAATAAGGCGGAGTAGTGAAAATCCAGAGAAAATATGCCAAAGTTTTGTGACCTGCTCATGGTTATTGCTAACTAATGGTGTTATTATTTCATTGCAGCCCCAGTATTTGACTAACATTTCATTACCAAAATATTTCCCACTGTTTCACAATCTCTGCTAAATTAGAACTTTAAGTAGTTTGAATGCTTCTTAGTTTAACCAAAGCTTATTATTTTAGAAAATGAATTCGTCAAGGTGTCTTCTGCATCCCATCAAGTCCACAGAGGATGTAATGGTTAATGAGGGCAACGTTTGAGGCATTCAGTTAATTGAGTACATGTGGCCATTTCTATAAGGTGAACTGCACATCTGTTCTCAAGATGCTGGCACTGTGTCATTTTAGGGATAACCTGAATTAGGATATCCTTTCACTTTGGGGCTACTGTTGCTTTTCAACCTTTTTTTTTTTTTTTTTTTTTAAATCATGTATATACTTCCATAAATCTTTGCTTCCCTTATTCTATACAGATTTATGTCATTTGCCTGCTTAGCCTTCTGAACTGATACATACATTAATCAACAGTGCTGCAAGGGAACTTGATTGCATCTAGAAATGATGACACTGATTCTGGTTGTACAGTGTAGTTTAAGAATAATTTGAGGTTTGTCCATCACCGTTCTGAATCCCGCACTTGATACTAACACACAGCGTAGTGTTTAACAAATTGGCATGGGATTCCTTTGTTCTGTCTGAGCCATCAAAGCACAGTCATGTGGAAACAAGCACAGGGGAAAGATTTGAGACAGCTGGTGATGCTCAGTTCAAGTGTAACTTCATGTTTAGCTAGTACAGAAAAAAATACAATTCTCTCTTTCCATCTCATATGAGAAATGAGGATATGTGACTGGAATGATTTTATGGGGAATGAAAGGGGAATGAAGAGATACATTTTACTGCCAAAAATCATCATAACTACTTTAAGCCCCTTCTTAAAGACACCATGATATCCTTTTTAACAAGCAGTTCAACATTTCTGAGGAAACAGGAAGGAGAACAGTCTCAGCTGTAAAAAAATAAAATGTCTTTAAGAAGGGGCTTAAAATAGTTATGATGATTTTTGACAGTAGAATGTACCTATTTTTTCTCCTTTTTTCCCCATAAAAGTATTCCAGTGACATAACCTTCTTTCTCATTTGATATGTAAAGAGAGAGCAAGGGTTGCAGAAAAATGTCTGAAAGCATTTAGCTATTACCCAGAAAAAACTATTTCTTCTATATTTTATGAAAAGAGTAAAAAAAAACTTTCCTTGAGAAATAGACTTTTGAGTATCCTAGGCAATAACCCTCAATTTGACTATACATTACAATATTAATCACAAATTATTTCAACCACAACCTGAAAATACAAAACTAATGCAAGTAAGTTACAAGGTTTACCTTATAATCTATTGTAAGTCTGACAGAGATGATGAATGGGACATAATAAAAAAGACTGAAGGAGAAATGTGAGTGAAGAAAAATGTGAAGAGTGTCTTGAAGCTCAAGGCTTGTAAGTAAATAGTATTACTTTTTATACTATTTATATATAAAGTGAAAGAATAGCAATTATAAGCCAAGGAAAACATGGTTCTTCATGTTAACTGAAAAATGTCAAGGAGCTGTTAAAGAAGAATCTGTGTCTTGTTTTGGAGAAACAGGAGAGGACAACAGGTTCTCAGAAACGTGTTAAAGAATGAGGCTAATATGGTTCAATAGAAAAAAAAGCAAAAACAAGTGGATGATTGAGTAGATCCCTGGGAGAATCTCTAAATATAATGGGCTTGTTATACTGTTACTTAAGCAAAAAGACAATTGTAAGATAGAAACTGTTTTAGTTATGAATGAACAGATATCCTATGAATTTCATTAGACTTCATTGAAAGAACATGCAGGAGTGCAAGGATTTATTAAGACTCAAGAAAACAGAATTTTTTTTCCTGCCCTGAAGATATAAAAGTCAAATCGATGTGAAGAAAAAGTGCCATTCAAGAATTAAGTCACAAAGTGTATGCAGAGGCTTGCAGCATTGAATGGGGAAGCAAGAACTAACCACTAATAAATTTGTGAAGGAAATTGTAACCCTGTGCTTGAATGCTTACTTTGCAGGCTAGAATAGAATAGTAAGTAGGACTGAAAAAAAAGGCAGACTTCTGCATTGCAATTTTTTGGAAAGAATGTCTTGGTCAGCTCAGAAGATGATTTAAATTAAACTTAAAACTTAAATTAAATTAAATCTTTTTTCTGAACTGATCAATGAGAACGTAAAAATCATGTAGGAACATATTCTCAAATGTTTTGTTTCTGCTACTTCCAATGCACTGTTTTCAGGTTTTTTCCCATGTTCTCATTGCTAAGTAGTTGTTTTATATACTAGTAATTAACCAGTAAAATCATCATTCTAGTGGAAGGTGGCCCTGGGGGTTGGAACAAGATAAATCTTTAGGGTATCTTCCAACCCAAATCATTCTATGATTCTATGATCTTTCTTCATTGCTCCTTAATAAAACACCGACTTGCATTTTTGTAGGCAAATTTTTTTGTTTCTGTGTCCTTCCCATATTAAATATTGTGTATTAAAAATAGTTATGCCATTTTAAGTCTTCACAGTAAATGGTAGTACAAGCTAGTTGAGGTGGAAAAACAGTTAATCCCTGATGTGAACAGGAAAACTTCCATAAATATCAGGAGAAGTTGCAAGCAATAGCCAGTTTTCCTGGGGCAGTTCTCGGCTCTGTAATGGGTAAAAAATTATTTTATTTCCATGTCCCAGTTCCTGAATAGTTTAAAAACAAAGTTAGGTTTTCAAGTCAAGAACTGCTCAACATTGTGGTTTTTTTCCAGCACTCATAACTTTTGAATAAATTTTTGGATTCTCTTGGGCATTCTCCATGTGCTGCTGTTTCTTTTCCCCCCCTCAGCAAAGGAAGCAGTTATGATGGATGTGAATCTATGCAGTAACTTTCCAGAGGGGATCTTAGGCCATGTGTGCTTGCCTCTGGTTGCCAGCCAGGAATCTGGCTGAGTTCTGCTGGAGACTGTAGATAAGAGCAGGTTCAGAGACCCAGCCTCCACAGAGGTGCTTGCTGCAATTAGTCAATCTTCTCAGTGATGAGTTCAATTTGATTAAAAACCTGTGCTACTCAGGTGCTGGGGAAAGAAGCTTCTTGAAGGAAATCTGCTACTTTGCTTGCAGAGTCTTCCATCCCCTAATCACTCCCCTGCTTTGATGAGGGACACGCAGAAGATGGTTTACTCTTTCTAACTGCTGTTACATAAATATAATTTTTAATTTTCATCCTCATCATGTTTTCTCTTAATTAATCTTTAATGGCAAATTGAGTTTACTTCTTCTGTGCCCATGTTTTTCTCTGCAGAGTCTTTACCTTAAAATATATACCACATATACCAGTGAACGCTGGTCTCAGTAATACGGGTTAAAGCTGATTTTGCTCATTTAAATTTTCCTCTATAGTCTCATTTGTACTATGCAAAATAGGGCAGGGGGATCATATATCATGAAGATAAACCTGTCAGAGCAACCCAA
This sequence comes from Cettia cetti, assembly GCA_013401135.1. Taxonomy (NCBI): domain Eukaryota; kingdom Metazoa; phylum Chordata; class Aves; order Passeriformes; family Sylviidae; genus Cettia; species Cettia cetti. Next base: position 32,041 of record VZUI01037664.1, on the reverse strand, counting down.
AGATATCCTTTTAGGAAAAAAACCCATACTATTAAAATAATAGATATGCAAAACCCAGCAGAGTGGTTTTACAGAAATTGCTATAATTCAGTCAGGCCTAGTTTATCTGTATTTAGATTGTTTCTGTATAGCTGTAGCTTCTATATAAGATCTTTTTGTAATGAATTTTGATTTTTTTTCCTTCCTTATTTTTTTCTTCCCCTGAGAGGATTTGAGTTTTACTCTTTCAGATAGTGAAATGAAGAGTAGCAGTTTAACTTTGTATTTTCTCAGACCTTGTATTGGCACAGTACAGCTGAGTATCTGTTTTCACTTGTTTATCCTTAAATAAATAAATAAAATAATAGGATGTAAATATCAGGTAGTATCTTTATATCTATATTGTCCAGCAATTTCTTTTGGAGTGAATTATTTTAAATGTTGCTCTCCTCTTGAACTCAGCTGTGAGTTTCAAGCTTATGTGCATTAGGTATAATTGTACAATAGAGAGGGTAATTCTGGCCTTTTGTTTTTCAATTCCTTGCATGTATGGCTGACACTTAAGAAAACTAGAAACCGCTTTGCATCTTAGCATGCAGTTATATTTAGGCAACTTTGCTTTTCTCTGCTTGAGTAGGGAGGGTGAGTAACGTTTCATGGCAAATTCAGTATGTGGCCAGCTCATGTTTTTGTAGCTGGAGTTACATGGTTCATAACTGTTCTAGCAGATGTTTTACAGAAGGCTTTTTGCTCTCATAACATGTAAGACCTAAACACACATACACGTGGGTATGCACAGAAGCTGACAAAAATCTCAGACAATTTTTTTTCTTATTCTTATAGAAAGTAGTAAAACAATTTCAGCAGATTTTTCTTGTAATGAAAAAATTGAAAAGTATCGAAAAATACTGCTCTGCACCTTCATGTTTTCTTTTTTCCCTTGAATTGATTATGGCTTGAAATGCTAACTCCTGACAATAGAATTCTTGTAAATGCACTCCCTTTAGTCTGCTGAGATTGAAGGATGAGTTCTGGAAGAGCATACATTGCAAAAACAATACCTTCTGTTAACCCAAGAAAGTTTTGGGATAAGATTTGCTTGTTTGGGTGTTTTTACTTTTTTTTTTTTTTTTTTTTAAGCACTGGAGTTACTTTGTCCTTTTTACCCTCTTCCTAGAAAAATATGAAGAATTATCTTTTTCACTTTCTCCTCTAGGAAGTTTGTTTTATTTGATAAGGAAAAGGAAATCGGAGGGTCAGCTGTGGCAGTATTTCAGCCTTTCTGATATTTAGTTGGTTAGCAGATAAAGACCAACAGAATTAATCTTCTCCTTGGAGCTTTCGAGGTAAGATTACTGTGTTCCTTGGAGCAGAAAACATGACTTAGAAAAATTGACAAATCACATTTTAATTATTTTTTATATTAATGACTTGTAACATGACTTATATATTGGAAGCCACTTCCTCCAAGGTGAATTCTATCATACTCTGCAAGATCAGGTCTGTTAATTACTCTGCAGTCAGTTTTCAAAAAACATGTTACTGTTTTCTGACTTAATATAAAAAATCCATCTTACTTATCCTTTATTAGTATTATTTCTGAATCTCAGTAATGGTGCACTAGGAAATGTGTATGTCTCCATAGCTGTACAAACATATGCAACATTTTGTACACTGAGTATTTAGCATCTGTACGATTTGCTGGGAAGATAATCAAGCACAGATTCTGTCACAGAATATATCCAGTGAAAAGATGTTCAATTCTTTTCTTGCATTTAACAGTTGTTTTGGCAGCAATACTGACTTCCCCTCACTAGAACTCCAAGAAAGCTCAGTTAAAAGGGATAGAAGCAATGTGCAATACCCAAGTTAGGATAAAATCACTTCACAGAAGTTAAAATGATGGTGTCTGGTAGATGAATGCCTGCAAAAAAGAAAACTGCAGAACTGCCTTGAGCCAAATTTGATTAGGAAATGTAGATTAGTTTTACACAAATGGACTTATTTTTCAAACTGGAAGGATTTTTGTTTGCTTATGGAAATTCCAAGTGTCACTGATGATTATCCAAGTCTAGCAAGTTAAAGATAATAAATAGTATTACTAATTACAATTTGAAGTCCTCTGATAGTTTCAGTCACTCTTCAGAATATTTAACATTTCATAGGTCTTGCAATGCATTCTTTTGAATAATATCAAAGGCTGTAGTCCGCAGAATGTGGCAATTCCACTGTCTTCACTGTGCCCAAGTTTCACCTCTGACGAGAGTTGAGTTGCATAAAGGGGTCACTTTGCTTCTGTCTTTTGATTACAGGCATTGTATTTCCCTCAGGATTTCAGAACTTATGTCATCCTTAATCACTCCATTGATTTTGTGGTACTTGCACAAGGGGTCAAATTTCCACTTGCTGTCTAGGAGGCTGGAGATGTCTAAGGCTGGATATGATGTATGCATATTTCTGGTTAACATTTGAAATATTCAACAGCATAGGCTGCTTGGTTGCTTTAGGCTATTTCATTCCAGTAAAAATGTAGACAGAAAATTTTGATGCACACACATCACTGTTTTGTGCGCACACAAACACACACACTCAGATACAAAACAGGAATTCAAGACCTACAGGTCCCTGCTGAGCTGTTGAAAAGAGAAATCTGGCTTTCTGGGAAGGAATCAGCCTCGTTGCCCTTCTGCCCTGAGGAGGATCCAGTGACCTCTCTCTGCCTTTCTGGAGTGGAAATTATGCTGTCACTGCTCCATCCTGGTGTCAACACAGGACACTGCTCTCTGCTTTCCACTTGACTTTCAGCTTTGCTCTTAGTGTTTCTTGGTTTTTGGTTGGTTTTTTTTCCTTACTTAGCTGAAGCAGCATTTGTTTACCATCTTGACTGGAAGATATTTTTCTTCCTTTTCCATCTAGTAATCAGTCTCAGTCAAAAAAAAGTGTCCTTTCTGCTGCTGTTAGTCATTTCAGCATGACTGCATTTGCTCTGCCCCATGAAGATCTGGCAGGATTCAGGACAGTTTCTCAAAGGGTACTGACAAAGGAAACTAAAATTCCCCTGGTTTCTGCTAGTCTTGACATTTCCTAAGGATTTTTAAAAGGCCTTCCATCTTCACATGTAGCTTAGTTCCCCATACACTTCCCAGCATCTGAATTACATGTTATGTGATTTAAATGAGCTGATTTTTTAGTGGTGAAGAAAGAGAAAGAGGTTGAGAGGGCTAGGGAGCTTTCCAAGGCTGGAGAATCTGGGGGTGGAAAAAGAGGGACAAAGCAAGAGTAACAAAATAACACCAGATGCAGAAACTGGAAAAGACAAAAATACATATTAAAAAAAAAAACCCAAGCAAAAAAACAGAGCAAAATAAAATTGGGAAAGGCAAACAATGTGGAAAAGGGGATCCAATCTGACTTTTCAGATAAATGAAATTCTCTAACTTGCACCCTTTTTTCTGTTTTATGACTGTGTTCAGAAATCCACTCTATAGGGACTAGGGCTTTCATCATAAAAAATGCTCTTTTCCATTGGAGCTATTCTGTCTATTTTAATGAGTAGTACAGGTGACCAGAGAAGTTTGGTCATTCACCTGGGCTCATCAATTGAAATTTTCAGGTTTTCATTTTTATAATAAGACTTTTCATAGCAAAAGTTCTGGCTCAGTTACAGTAGTCTCTTCTATCTGGTACTACAGGGTGTGCTTTCTGCACCCCCATTAATAACTTTCTGCAAATACTGGAGTTAAAGGAATTTTTGAAGTAAAAAAGCAATGTTGAAATAGGAAAAACTTGGAATAAATTTTATCTTCAAATCCCTGATGCAAATATGGCTTTTTACTTTTAAGAGGATAATAATATGTTTCCTTGGGTTTTCAAGATAATCATAAGACCTGTGTGAGTTATATAAGCTTTCTTGAGAGACCTACTAATCCATGGGAGACAACTGCCTGTTGAGATTAATACATTTTTATTTTTTTGAAGGCATAAAAATATGAAACTTTTCCATTTAAGCCTTGGAGTTAAATGTAGAATGCATTGAAAACCTCCCTTTTTTTCCCCTCCTGCAAAGTTGAAAAAGACATTAGCAATTATGATAATGTGCTCTGGATGAGCTTTTTTTGGGGGGGATGGTAGAGTTGAAAGACCAGATTACATACACTTACACCTGCTTGATTAGAGATAAAAATAGTATCTCCTACTGATAAACTGTTTCATCACACAGCAGTATCTGCTGGGGCACATTTTCAAGCTATTAGAATTTCACAAGTCTATGAATCTCACTTCAGGAATGGTTTCCTTGCTGACACGTACCTTGTGAATGTAGGTAGATAGAAAATACTGTTCTGGGGATACACCACAAACAAATGCCCCTTGATCATTTTTCCCTTCATGGCAGAGTCTTGATCCCATCCAGAATAATGGTAGCAAAATCATCTACAACCACAATTTAGGAATAATTCATCTGTCAGTTTCTTTTCCTATTACATTTTTTGCATAATTGTCCTAGCCTTTCACTTTCAATTTATCTGGTTTAGCCCTTTCACTATGGTAAACTAAGCTGTTCTTATTGGTATAGAAGATGTCAGTGTATATATTGCCCTACTTTCAAAAGGAATGATTCTTTCTGACAATAGGAATCATGCAGGAGACATCTCATATTTTATATGTGATGAAGAAAATGTATTTCAGTTCTGTCATGGCTAAGAAAGGATAGTGAATGCCCTTGAAGGATCTATTTTCAAAATACTGTTAACTGCCTTAAAGCTGATACTTCATCTACTGTGTGTTGCAGTCCTAGGAATGCACCCACAGTAAACCTACAAATTGCCAAAATAATTTTGGTTTAGATGTTAGCACATTTGGTCAGATGGCAATTTTTAATAAGTTTACTAGATGGTGGTGTGCAGGTACCAAAACACAAAGCATGGATATGGATTTAGGATATTTCACAGTAGTATCTTCAGGAACAGTAATAGTAACAGTATATTTTGTTGGAAAATTATGATATAAATTTATTTGTTCATTCTTTTGGAATTTGTATTGGTAGAGAAATTTACATGAATAGTGAATGTTTGGGTTCCTCAAATTCTCTCTTTTTGGAAACGTTAGATTATTTTTTCTTTTGAGGTTTAGCTCTTGGATTAAGAATACAATCATAGATCTTTGTTATGGAGGGAAAATGTAGGCTTTTATTGGTAACTTTCCAAGCATATTTGAATTTAATGAAATTTTACACCCTTGGTCCACCTGAGACTTTTTATATACAATCCTGTTTTGACTGTCTCTGGGATTCCGCAAGTACAGTTATAGATTGCATTCTCTGAACCTAAGAAGATGCTTACTAAGACACAGCCATCAGGTAAACACTGTTTGTCTAACATAAGAAATAACAATTTAAATGAAAGCAGAACATCTAAAATTAAATGATTGCAGGAAATGTGAATCTAGTGAGGAATGACTTAGCATGACTCTTAACCTAGAGGACAGTTCTGAGGATGCAAAATGAGTAATTGTTTTACAAGGCAAATGATACTAAATAGACAATATGCACTATAATCTTGCCACTGAAATTAGTTTATGAAACTATTTAAATATGAAAGTGAATCTAGTAATATTCTGGATTTGATTCATTGCTGTTATAGCAAATGAAACATGCAGGTTTTGGCACTGTAGTCAGTGGAATTGGCTGAATTTCCTGAAGGAGGCAGGGTTGAAATGTGGAGACTCTAAGAGAGTGCAATCATCAGTCACTTGCAGGGGGTAAGGAGAGTAGGAGGGCTCCAGTATTTCCCCCAAAAGGGACGGAAAGTAGTTTTGTTGCTCAAACTCCCCATTCATGGTGATGCCATCCTAACACGACATAGTACTTCCCAGTTACATAACTTTGTTTCCCTCAACGTGTGTTTCACAGGACTGAGGCACTTTTATTTGCCCTACTGGTGGCACTTCAAAATCCTGGCATCTCACTGATAGTGGCTGGGCTGTGAGGACCTTTCATACTTCACAGATGTTGGAGTTTAACTTCCACTAGAGGTAATTGCATTTTGTGGGGGTTTGGTTTCCCCTAAGACTCATTTCTGTGCAATCTCTTTGCAACATACCTCATTGCCCCAATTTTTGTTTCTAACTCTTTATTAGGATCTTAATGGTTTGAAAGTATCAAGAAGTGGAAATGTTCTTTCATGGGAGGTCATAAGCTTCTTTAAGGAAAAGGAGAAAAGGTAAAAATACTGAAATTACTCAATTCTTGCAACAATAATGTCATAAAAAATTATGAACTACAGCAATTGTGATAAAATCTTGCAATCAGATCACATTTTTGGCTTCTCTTTGGGGGATTTTTTTTTTTGCCCAGGACATGTTTTCTCATGCCATGCAATCTTTATCTGCTTTTCTATGCCAGCTGCTATCATAACAGCAAACCACCCCAAATATAGATGCAAGTGAATGGCTTCCACAGAGGCACATTGGTTCTAGAAAAACAGGCAGCAGTAAACAGGAGAGTAATGTCCTTCAGGGCTATCAAATATCTTGCATTCAAAGAAGGAGCATCCTCTGAGGAGCAGAAGCCTGTGTCATGAGTGTAACTCTGCTTTAGTTTGTACTTACCTGCTGCTCCAGTTTTCACATATTTCAGTGTTCCTTGTATTTATTTTGCAACACACCAAATATTCTGTGATTCACACTGAGATTTGAAACCTACAAAATCAATTCAAACAAAGTGGATTAGATAATAAGTTACTGAAGAGAGGGAATAAAATTTAATTAAACTCTTAATTGTAAATCAGTGATAAAGACAAGAACCTACCCACCAAGCCATGGGTTTGGGTCTGACCTTGCATGTACGTAGAGCAGAAGTTGTCCAGACATAATTAATCTCCTGCCTTACTTTTTTTTTTTTTTTTTTCTCAAGGAGCTCCACTACTACATTGAAGTGTATTTATAGAAAGAGAATAAAGAAACTTCTGTAATTAATTTTCAATTAGTCTACTGTTATATACACTGTACCTCTTTCCTCACTCCATTTTTTTACAGCTCTTTCAATTATGCTTTGTAAAAATTATTTAAATGTAGTAATAAATTTTCTTCTCAAATGTTAATGACTTGTTTATCAGACTCAGTTTCTCAAATATCCTTTACACAGTTTTAAGAATGCGTGCAAAGAAGTGGAAGAAAAGCACTGATTTGAAGCAAATTTAATGTTAAACCCAGAGTCCAAGTAGCCTTTTAAATTACTTATGCTCTTCTACTGTGTGTTCCCTCCACTACACAGTGACCTCCAGCACTTTCCTATTTTTAGAAAGATCCTAAGTGTGGTTTTAAGATAGCACTGTTTTATTTGCACTTTCAAACATATTAAATGGTACCAGGAATTGCAAGACGCAGGCTAATGCTGGATCTCATCTACAATGCAAAAACAGAAACAGGTGTTAGCAATTGCAGTATGAATATTTTCTTGCTTCTTTTTCAGGCAGGTATTTATAGCCTAAATATGCCCTTAGTGTTTGCACTCAAGATTCTGTGCAGCTCCCCTGGATACGGAGATATTAGATCAAGCCCAGAGTGTTCATATGAAAGCAGTTTGGTAGCACTTATACCCTGTGATTACCCAAACAACGTTGTAGGCTGCAAAAAGGAGCCGGAGGCAAAATAATTTCATTTTTGTAAGTACAATGAAATGGATTAAGTACAATGAAATGGATTAAGTTCTCCTGGTTACACTAAAACTTCAGAGATACTCTAAATTGGTTAGCACTGGAGCACCAGAAGATCTCATTTAAGTTACTATTATCGACTGGTACTGAAGATCAGTACCAGAAAGAAACATACAAAACTGTGTGCACAAGACAGGTACAAATCCACACCAGTCGATGATGCTTGGTCTCCTACAGGTTTGAGGACACAGATTTGAAAACTGGAATGAATAATGGCATTATTTCAATCCCATGTACACCAAAAAGTAGTATTAATTGTGTCACATCTTTTTTAATTCTTGGTTGCCTGATAGACACAGTGTCCAGAGAAAGGGGGTAGTGTTGATTTTTCTGGTCTTCTTTAGAAACTGGACTGATACCAATGTTAGGATGGTCTTTCAGCTATCTAAAATCACAGTGGTTTTATGTCACTGTTAAATTGAGCTATTAATGATTAATGAAAACTAATGGTCATTTAAGTTATATGGAAATAAAATAATTATTCAAGGAAAATGCATTAATTCAATTCAGGACAGTTATGTCTGTAATATTTTGAAGATATCACTGACAGGACAAAGAAAAACTCAACTTTGATTTTCAGAGGACTGGGAAACTTTTACTTTCAGATTACAAGCTAAAATTAAGACCTTGGAATACCAAAAGGGATGCTGATAAGAATAATATAAAAAACTCACACATCCATTTATGCTGAAATACTGTATAACTTGCCAGACTTGCAACTGAGTTTCTACAAATTATTTATATCACTTGTTGCTTAAACTAAATTACTCCTTTTGAATCTGGAAGTAGTGGCATACCAATAAAGGTGTCACAGTGCTTCTTTTATTGGATTTGTACTCAAGAAATTACAGCTGTTAAGTGTCTTTCCACTGAGTCTTGCTTTTAGTAGTGAGTCTCTTGTGTCTGTCTGACATAATAGATCATCACATGTCCTTGCTGACATTATCCTAGCTAAAGGTTGTTTGCTCCCCTAGATTTATAAATATTAATACAGACACAAGGGTTCATTGTTCCCACAGTTTATGCAGTAAAGAGGAGTATGCACAACCTCAGGCACTGTTGCCAGTGGACTTTCAGTGGAAATAGATTTACTTTTGTGATGGTTGTATTTCAGGTCTTCGTAGCATCTTTCACAGCTTTTCAATGCTATCATTGAGGTGATTGTCAGGTGGCTCCCAGCATTTAGATATTACAGCACCAAGCCTGACAGAGTTCAAGATGTGTTTGGACAACACTCCTGGACACGTGATATGATGGGGATGGTCCTGTGTAGGGCCAGGAGCTGCATTCAGTGATCCTTGTGGGTCCTTTCCAACTCAGCTTATTCCGTGATTTCCTCTAGGAGAATGACACTCACCTACCAGGTTTGGTGCATGGACGTACCCTAGGCAGGATGTGTAGGCACTGTGACACAATGAATTAAAAAAGAACTTGCTTCAACATACAAGGCTTTCCCATTATTATTTACCTGCTATGGTATTGTTATTATTTTTATAAATTATTTGCGCAGCAAAGTGTAATATTTATTGGGAAAAGCCTACTCAATCTCATCTATAGAAAAGACCTACTTTATTTTTTTTTTTTTGAGGTCAGAAGAGTTTGAATTGCTGTAAGGTTCATAATACAAAATTAAATTTTATGAAGTTAAAAATTGACCAGCCTAGTTCTTTTAGTTCTGCACATGGCTTTTTGTTTACCATATTTAGGTCTGAAAATGTTGACATGTCTTTTAAACAGCCCTCCTTATTCTTTGAGGCTTTTCTGAGGGGAAGTAGTCTTAAGTGTTTATATAGTATTTCAGAATGTATAATACTATATGGATAGCTATTTTGAAGGTATAGAGAGGATCTCTTTTTTATGGAGCTTTAATTAATGAGGCAGGATAAATTAGTGAATACATGTAACCTTTTATGAAGTCCTATACTCTACTTAAATACATTTCTTCAGAATTTTAGTGGTAAATTTCACTTTATATTATAAATAAAGAGACTTCCATCCTCTCACCATGCAAGCAGGTCCTCATTGCTAATTACGTGTTGGATAATGAGGAAGCTTGAACTGTACTTAGCCTGATCTTTACAATTCAGTAGGTCAAGAAGAATATCCTAACAGCTTAGAACAATGCAAAGGCAGCCAGCTGCAAAATTTTATCTTTCACATTCTGGTCATGTAAATATTTGCCTGATATTGCATTTCAGTTGTTAAGTGTGTTTTTTACCAGTATTCATAGCATAATAGTCTAAGAAAATATTTCACAGCAACTAAAAACTTTTTATTCTTAATCTATTCTCATTCTTTCATTCTTATTCTTGTTCTTATTATTCTTATTTTTATTCTTGTTCTTAATCTATTCTAGTTCACTGCTGACATTTTCTTTAGAGTCTTGGTGTTTGTGTGCATACCTGGAAATCTTACTGCATAACAGTAACCCAAAAAATAACATGAATGCTCCAACCTTCCCTGCACCTACTATGGAACTCTGCCTGGCCTGCAGTTCACATGACACCTCCCTCTGGTAACATTTCAGCCAGTGCACAACACGTACTGGGAATGGAGTATTTGTAAAGGTGACACAGAAATCCTACTGAGAGACATGTCAGGTTTGTTAAACCCACAGAGAGCTATTTCAGGTGACAGTAAAATATGAGTAGACAACACAGTTACAAATGATTATAGCAGAACAACCATGCTTAAATTGTGCTATGGTTACAGTTAACAAGGTATTTGTTGCTCCTGTGTGTCTGATTTGCTGCTTCTCTCCACAAGGTAACATTCTATTTCAGACCTTGTTTGAATTTTAATTTCACTGTTAGTTGAGTACTGCTCACCAATTTCAGCTGTTACAGGCTTGCTTTGTTTTTCACCTGGAAACCCCTCTGTCTGCTCTATATTGGCAGACAGTCTGACCCTTCCTAATTAGAGGACAAGTTGACTTTCTGAGGAATCTAAACTTTTATTTCACTAGGAGTTGTTTCCTGTTGTTTCCTGTACTCTTCTCCCCAGGTTTTATCCAGGGAAATGCAAATACACAAAAATACCCAAAAGTATTATTTCATAGGTGGTGCACAGAATTATCTAATGCATGAACATTTTCTACTCTAAGCATGTTATATTGCTTTTTAATGCCAGCAGGTTCATTTAGAGATGTCTAAGATCACTTCTGAGTAGGAAACACAATTCAGAGTAAGTGCCTGGATGGAAGAAATGGGTTTTCCTGTTGTTGGTTGACTTCTTTTGAAAGGATGTATGAAGGGTTAAGGACAAACCTTTGGGTGACTATGGTGTTCTGGAACCAGCTGAGGAGAAGAGAAAATGAATAGCCCATGAGGGTTCCCCCTGCTTACCCCATTAGGTGCTGCACCTGTGTTTCTGTAAAACTCTCTCTTGTGGTAGTGGTCACAGTCTCGCTGCCAAGGCTGGCAAATCTCCCATCAGTCAAAGGATCTCAACATGCTCAGCTGAAAACATCTTTGATGTTATATGCCCTACAGCTTGATAGCTTTTTTTCCAGGTGAACAGTGAGGAGTTTGTGGGAAGATCTGAGTACTTTCACATCTCAGGATGCTAGACAGTTGTGAAAGTGGCCCCACAGGAAGGAATTAGGTATTGTGGACAGATGGCTGCAAATTCCTGAAGGAGAGAGATTTAGATTCTGTCAGCATTTTATCAGTGTCTCAGTGCTGTGTTGCAAAACTCCCATATATTATTCTGATTTTAGACATTCTTTGTCTTTAGTTTAAGGTATGATTCACTAATTACCGAGTTTGCCAAGGAAAATAGTGATAGTAGGAAGGTAATTAAGGTATTTTAAGTTCTATCCTTAATTGTGACACTATGAGAACAGCATCTCTTGTGAATTCTTGAGAGGCCACAAGCCCAGTACTGCACTTAATGCAACATTGCAGTTAAACATTCCAAAAACGTGTGTAGTAATGCATTCAGAAAATCTGGGAGCTATGTTGGTTTAGAAAATAGATTTGGATGTAATAGATTTGGAGGATTCTGCAAAATTCAACATTTCCACAATTTTTAAGAGCTTCAGTTTTCATCTAGAATTCTGACTTTTAAAAAGGTATTTATGAAGCTTGATTCACTCCATAGTTTTATATTACATATATTATATATGTCTGCAAGTATAGTGAGAGTATAATGTGCTAGATAAAGAATAAATTGAAAAGATACTGTAGACATAGTACATAAATTCAGCTTGAGAGGATATCAGCTTTTGCTGTTAAACTAATAACCTTGTTCAGTGAGTTGAGTCATTCTCTAAGGTGACTGGCACCCCCTTAAAAGGTGGCTTATCAGTTTCACTTTTTATAAAATACAAATACTGAGACACTGATATGTTGCAGTTCACTTTTCATTCTGTGTTTATCTCAATGGCAAAAAGAACAAGGCTAGTGTAGAATGACTAAGTAAAACAATGTTCACTGAGACTTTAGTACCGAAACAATGTCTGCCATTAAAAAAAAATTACTATCTGCTTCCCACATAGATCAGACTGCGTCTAAAGGCTTTGAGGATAGGCACAGTGTCTCCTGGAATAGTCTTTGTTTCATAGTTATCTGTCTACTTGATCCTGTTTCAATTGATCTTAGTCTAATTGGATGATCATATTCTTTTTTCTTTCGTTGCCAAACAAGTCAGTTGTGGTCCATGAAATACTGAGAAGAGGTGTAACTGTCATTGTTCAAAAGTATTGTTCCTTAAACATCTGGCATCGCCTCTTCCAGTTCTTGCACTGCAAACATAAACTCAATCAAAGAATCAGAAAATTCAAGGAACTTAACTTAAAAAAAAAAGTTAATACTGAAATGTTTTCATTTTTATGATATGAAGAAACAACAGATTCCAACTTGGCAGGAAGTAATGCATCCAAAATCAGATGTTGTAGAGAAGTGAGGTTCTTGTATCCACAGGTGAGAACTCTGTGCCACGCTAACTGCTGTGGTGCAGAACCCTTTTTTGTTACCAAGGTTGTTTTGTTTCAAGTATGTAACAGTGCTTATAGTCCCAAGGAGAGCAAATTTTCTCTTTAGTGTGTTTGTCCCCTGTGATGAGGTAGAACAAGCTTTAGATTTACATGGTGAAATTTGGCTATTAAAATAAGGGTTATGTTGAAGACGGTTTTTAAAGTCTCTGCTGTAATCCTTATTAAAGGTGTATTTTATGGTCTTATTCTTTGTATTTTATTCCTTTTTAAAAATATTTCAGACCTAAAAAGAATGAAATTTCTCACTCTACATGTTTTATGGAAGATACTGACCAGACAATGTTAAAAAATGGGATCACAATGCTCAAAGATGTTCTTGCAACTACCTTGTGCAGAAACTAAGTAGCTCAAACTCTAAATAGATGTTTAAGCCAAAACATAGTATGAAATAACTACTAGCCTTTTGTGAAGCAGCTCTGGGACAGTTTTTTCTTTTTCTCTCAGAATAGAGACACTTTCAAAGAGAAACATGAAGGAGGGAAATAAGGTGGTGTTTCAAAAAGCCAAGTAGTCTGTATTCCTCAGTTGCTTCCTTTGCACCCTAGTACTGCAGCACCCTTGTATTTAAATTATCTTTTAATGATTAGGTTTATGTCCTTGGAAAATAACTTTTCATTGTCTACTTTGCTTTTCTTATATACGTATTTATTTTTTTCCCTTATAGGCTTTAATGAACTGGATTGTTGCAGGGCATTTTAGACTTATTGAATCTGTAATTTTATGTCATTGCTTTAAAATAAGTGCTTCTTTATATTTTTTAACCAGTTCTGCTATTTTATAGAGCTGTCTGTTTAATCAGGAAACTTGACTATAACTTTTTGTGGTTCAAATTTCATCTTCTACTGTGTTCTGAAAAGTTTATCTAGAAAGTCATGAATATGGTAATTTCTATTTCTGAGCAGCTTTTTTATGCTATTTTTGTTCCACATAGTTAGATATATAGTTCTAAGTGAGTAGGCACAGTGTGAGCACAAGATGGAGAAATGGCTTTCCTATAAAAAAGTAAGCTGTAAAATGAAAATCATTAAATGATGATAATACAGTAATCATGTTTCTAAATTTTGCAATGTTAATTCAAGCATTTAATTCTAGTGTGACATAGTACTTCTTAACAAAGAATAATTTTTAAACAGAGTTAATCTTCTAATGGAGGATAGCTGTCACTTAAATTTTGTGGATGAATGATTTTCAAGGAAAGAAGAATTGTAAGAAAAAAGTGCTAAGTAGAAAAGGAGGACATGCAGTGTGAGTGGGGTGAAGGTTAGAACAGGGTTTCAGAAATACTGATTCTTACTACAGTGCTTTTCAGAGATACTTGCTTTTTAGATCAGGAAAAAGAAAATCTGTCTAGCCAAGAAGAGAATATACTAAAGGCCTGAGCCAAACCTTCAGAATAAATATCATGATATAGCAATGGGAAGGGCAGAAACTATTTTAAAGTACAATTAGGACAAAATAATGAAAATGTAACAACGGTTGTATCATGTCATCTCTTAAGTATTCAGTGAATTCATATGCTGACTATTTATGAAGAGCATAGGAGAAATTGAGGGTAAATTTAATGTGATCATTCCTTGTCATGGCTTTTTAGACTCCAGCAAGAAGACTTTTAAGAACTTTTCAGTTAATAACAGTAGTCACAATGACTATTCCATTTTCTTTGCAATTTTTTAGCACTTTTCTTTTCATGAGGTTTTTTTAATCTTTGGTCCTGTGTAAACTTTTGACCTCACAACATCCCATGGCAATGAATGCCGCAGTTAATTATATGGTAGGTAGGGGGAAAAGTCCCATCCCTTTGTTTTAAAATTTCTACTTGATATTTTCATGGGATGTACTGTGGTTTGGTCCATTTCTCCATGGGTATGTCTTTTCCAGAAATCACTCTGTATGCATGACCTTGCTGTCCTCTTCTCTTAAAGTTTCTTTTTGCTTTATATTTGAAGACTGGAGAATCATCACTGTTCACAGTATTTCAGGAGCTGAGTGCAGTATGTAAAGGCACAGTGATGCCCTTTTGTTTCATGTCATTTCACAACAATTTCTAATGTTGAATTTGTGGTTTTACCACTGTTAATCACTGTAGTGATATTTTGTGATAGCTGGCTCCTGAATCACTTCTGAATGGATGTAAGTCACTGTGAATAACTGTTCCTTTTGTGCTCAGTATGTTAATAATGGATTTATTATTTCAGCCTTCATATTCCTGTGTGTGTAGTGTTGGACAAAACCCAACTGAGACATAATTACAGGATTCCTGGCTGAGAATTCTGATTCCTCAAACAGTTTTTTTGCAATATTATTTTGCCATTTTATTATTCAGTTTCTTAATTGTGAGAGTAGCTTGATGGTGGTAACTCTGCAAATCTCACATTAGGTTTATGAGTAACAATAAGTTGATATATATTTTTAAAGATTAAAGCTCATGAAAAGCTTGTCTACTTCTCATTATAGAGGAAAAGTAACTAAAAAAAAAAAAGATTAAGCTATGATCAGGTAGAGGATGCACATAGCACAGGTGAAAACCTAAACCCAGGAAACATCAGGTTACAGTGTACAGTGTCTGCCTTTTTAAAAAGTTAAAATTAATATTTAGCCAATTATTTGAGTGGAATTTTCTAAGAAATATGCAATTATAAAACTGTAATACTATGACAAGGACTACAGTAATGAGCTTCTCCTTAAAAATCCAGCTAACAGAGGGGAATGTCTTGAGAATAAACTCTCTGAGGCAGTGATGAAGGAACAGTTTCTTCTTATGTAGGTGTAGTTGAGCTGCAGCATAAGCAAGCAGTGTTAAACAAATACATTCTTTACAATCAGAAGATAAAGAAGTAAGGTTGATTATCACACCACAGTTTATTATTCAATACTATGCAATGCATAAACTCCTTTTACAAGCGAGCAAAAGCAATCCAATTGTAAACTATGCAAGATATTGTCAATATATGATTAAAAGAGGCTGAGCATCCACAGTCTCTCAGCACCTAATCTTAGCCAGGTTGCAAAGATGTCTCTCTGCATCTTAGAAGGTTTCTGTTTCTGTTTACATTGCTCCCTTGAAAAAGAGGTGACCTACTTGTCTGGGAGGCTGTGTTAAATTTGTTTGTTTGTTGGGCTTCACAGTCTACACCATGACTTGCTAGCCAAATAAACAGCTCATTTCAGCAGCTCTAGGAAGGCAAGAGGATTCTTTATTTCTGCTGCCTGCTTGGTTGCTGATAGAAAAATGCCTCCAGACATAGTAAGGCCCTCTACCCATTTTTTTCCACTTTCTTGTCAGCCTGTGTCATGTTAGCAGAATATCAATATTGTGCATAGAAATGTGAACTATTTATCATTAATAATACAGATAAGTTATAGAGAGATTAAATTGTAGCACGTGTTATTATTGCATGATATTGACGTAGTGCAGGTTGCAAAATATGATAGACATGCATAACTTTGCCCTAAAGTACATTATAGTTGGTTCCAAACTTTTCCTGTCAAGAAGAATTAATTTTGTTAGGAGGCATAGCTTTATTTGGTCATTTTATCTGCAATGAAAATTAGTGAACTCTGTGAGGAGTTCATGAGGAGTTGTGGGCATATAAATGGCAATACAAAACATAAAAATCTCTTGTAGGTCAGAGTGAAGTTAATTTAGCTTCTATATTGGCTTTATCAAAGGTCACGTTTAGAGAAGGAAATAAGAGAAGCATACATTGAGATATCCTAGGAATGCTCTCTGATTCCTAGCAATTTTACCATTCAAGGATTTCCCAAACAGGAGATAATGACATTGCATGTAATAGTTATTTATGTATTTTCAATCCATGAATTTTTAAAAGTAGGGTTTTTTTTAGGATGAATCTATTTGGAATCTGCAGCATTCTATATACAAAAAAATTTACATCTTAATTGTGCAGTGTGTGAAGAAGATAATTCTTTCTCCACCTACTAGTTTCATTACATGTCCTCTAGTATTACAGCTGGAAGTGCTTCTTTAATTTTATATTTTGTCACATTTTGTACAGAAATCTATTCCTTACCTTTGATCATGCTCCTTGCCCTTCTCTATCCTTCTATATCTGCTATAAATCGGAAGTGTAAATATTATTTGCCTTAAGATTTATTTAGTATTTATTCCTGTCTCTATTGGGACAATAGTTTTTAAAACTTGTTTTCTAAGTTTTAGACTTTTTCTTTTTTTTTTTTCTTTCTCAAGCTCATTTGCCTTTTAAAAGATAAATGGCTGTTTAAATTTGAAATCCTCCATGTGTATGTTCATATGTATGTTCACGTGTAGACATGTAAGTGCAAAAATGGTAGGGCCTGTAGCAATAGGACAAGGCACAGTGGTTTTGACCTGAAAGAAGACAGAGTCAGACAAGATACTTGGAAGGAATTTTTTATGTTGAGTGTGTGAGGGACTGGCCTAGGTTGCCCAGCGAAGTGGTAGAGATTCCATCCCTGGAAATCCATGGTCAGGTTGGATCTGGCTCTGAAGGATCTGATCAGGTTGGAGGTGTCCCTGCTCCTTGCAGGGGGCTTGGACTAGATGACCTCTAAAGTCCCTTTCTAAAACAATCCATTCTATGATTTGATACTTTAAAAACCCCATTTATTAAAAACCCCCATTATTGTATTTTGGTTTAGGTTTTTTTATTAAGTACAGGTGTTTTTTGCAAGCAAATGGTGTGCAGAAGAACAGATATCTTCATAAGTATTTCCTTTTTTCAGTCATTATTGAGGGTAAAGAGTAAATCCCATTTGCAACTCAATCTGTTTTACAGTGCCTAGTTGACTCTTCTGTGATGTTATTGAATGCTTCATCCCTTGAGAGCATTTAACTCATATGATCTATTTATTTATTTTGAGGTTAGACCATTTTACATTTGCAATAACTCCAGAGACATGTTGAGAGATGACACTAAAGTAAACATTTTCATTACACATAAGGGTTCTCTGAAATGAAAAAAATTGAGATTTATTATCCTTTGTGAGCTAAACTTCAAAGTATTATGTTGGTTTTGCCTGCTGTAGGGATTATTTACATTTTCCTGAGGATTTGCAAATAGGACTACAGATACAGCTTTTAAATTTTTTTTATTAAACTGGATATTTTTACATTTTTGTTAGACTAAAATGATACTTGATTATTTTTACCTTCTTAACCTGTGGGATCACACAGACATATGGGTCTGTGGCTTTTTGGAGTTTAGTAAAGCACAGTGCTTTCAGAGCATCACTCATGGATATACCAGGTGAACACTGACAGAATAGGCTCCTGAGATCATATAAATCTCTTGTGTCATTTACAGCTGCATCTCCAGTCTTCATTCCTGTGATAGACATATTTTGGGATATAAATAACTTTTTAAATGTATATTTTTAGTTTGGCCAGCACCTGAATCAAATCAAGCAGAGACAGAGAAGGTTCTAGCCTTTTCAATGAATGAATATGTGAGTTCAAGTAGCCGGGCAGCTTTTATACATTCAGAAAACAAAAAGTCTTAAATTCACAAGCCTTTATGAGAATGAGGAGCTGCTGTTGACATCTTTTTTCCAATCTTCCCTGAAGCATATCCCAGAATGAGGGATGTGCATTGAGTACTTTTCTGTGCTAAAGAGGTTTAACTGCCAATCGCTGCCATCAGTTTCTTTACCCTTGTGTAACTGGAGGCAGAAAAGACTTGTCTTAAAATGGCATGGCTTGAAATCTTGGGAGAATGGAGATCTGAACCTCTACTTCTCCCATCCCTAGATATGTTACTCAGTTCCACTGATGGGTAAAACTATGCATTCACCACCCTATATAAAAACATTGAAACAAAACTTTAAAGGCTAATATGAGAAAATTACAGCTAGGAGTCAGTATTTTTACCATTCGGTAACTTTTTTTTTGAGATTTGTGTTCTTGAAGCCTGCAAATCATACTTTAACCAAAATCATATACTGGTTTGCCACATTTTAACTATGTTTATATAATTTTCAGTATTTTATGCTTTCTTTGTTTTATGGAAAATGCCTTAGTTACTAACATTAAACTCTTTCAAACCTTCTCTTTCTGTGTGTCCTAAAAGCAACAAAATAGGAATCAAGCCTGTGATAATTTTTTACAGACATTTTTTGATGCCATGACTCTCAATGTATTGATAATGACCTTGGAAAAAATTATGACTCTTTCACTAATGAAGGAGAAAGAAGAGTTTTTCCATGTTCCTTAAAAAATATCATTTTGTTCTCTAGGTGCCTTTTTTTTTTTTTTTTTTTTTTTTTTTTTTTTTTTG
>VZUI01037664.1:0-13069 GCA_013401135.1 Cettia cetti | reverse complement strand
CTTTTTTTTTTTTTTTTTTTTTTTTTTTTTTTTTTTCAGGAACGTGGCAGTCTCTCAAAAAACATTGTTAGACCAGAATGTTTGTCAAAGAATGTGTCTTTCAAACCAATTCTTTTTATAGAATTTCTTTTTTCAGTCAGTATGGCTGCCCCTACTGGTAACAAGCTGCCTGTGGATATGGGCTGCTTCATCCTTTGGCCTTCCTGTGAGTTGTCTTGCTTTACTCCTTGTTTAATTAATAGGAATATGAAGATCAAACTTCAGACTAAAAGAATGAAAATTAGAATGGTGGCTGAAAAAGGTAGAAACAGACTGGGACAGAGGAAGAAAAGATAGAAGAAATGAAAATATAAAACTGTACTCTCAATAGTTTTAAAAAGCTTTTTGAATTTAAAGGAAAAAATATTGCTACTATTTCTATGCTACAATTTACTATGCCTTTTTCCTCTTCCATCTATTTTAAGGATATGAGACATATTGAAGAACAATTTTTAAATAGCAATTCTTTGTATTTATTAGTATTTAGCTATAAATGCAATCATTTATGATTTGAATCTTAGAAACTTATTCAGAAAGTATGTCCTAGAACATGCCACTTATAAAATGCAATTATAATGGAAAAATGTCATTATCACCTTTGACCATAGGTTAAATGCAATTTCAAAGAAATATTTTTAAAATCCACAAGGATCTGTTGAACGTAACAGCTTCTCGGGGAAGGACAAGAAAAGAAGAAATTTTAAAGTTGGTTTGCAGGAGTGCACAGGATCCAGTTCAAAATGTTACTGTCAAAAAGCTACTGTCCAACTCTTTAGGTCACTGTAATATAATTAGATTCAATATTCTGATAAGAACAGCAGAATTCACTATATTACTGCCTAACTTGAAAAAATAATCCATGTTAAAATGAGAAGTTCAAACCAAGGAAATTAAAAGAACCATTTGTAAGGGTAAAGTACATTTGGATGTAATGGGGATAATTTTAATTTTGAAACATCAAATTAGAGTTTCAGTGAAAATTCACACTACAATATCAAAACAGATTTCAGTAAGAAAATAAAAGGTGTCATTAAATTAAAGGATCAAACGTATTACTAACTAGAAAATCAGTATCCAGGAGGCCTAAGAAAGGCAACTAGAAAAATGTACACACTGCCTAACTGTAAAAATATTACAGCATTCCAATCAAATCTTGAAAAATAACTTGATAAAGGCAGAAGAAAAATGTTTAAAGGATTGTTCCCTGTGTATAAGCAACAGAAAGCTTTACAGAGGACCTACAGGACAAGTATAGCAGTGTTTTTTGTTTGTTTTGTTTTTAAAAGAAGCTGTATCATCAGAAAATTGTGTGCTTACAATAGGATGAAAAGAGATATTGATACATCTTCTTAAACCTAGGCAATCTCATTTAGCAGGGGAGAGAAAAGGCTGAAAAGACCTGCTGGGTAGTCCTTTCTAGAGGAACAGTAAAATCACCTTAATGCCTCCTTTTAAAGGAGAATTGTTTCAGCAGCCCTCTTGTTAGAGGGTAGAAATGACCTGAGACACAGACTTATTATTTATCACAGCATAAAAAGGGTCCTGCTTTGTTCCTCTTTACAGCTCAGCCATCCTGACTTCAACTATTCCCTGACTCTGGCTGCAGCAGCTCCTGCTGTAGGTTTCCCTCACAGCCTCTGACTGCTGCTTATTTCCTGCTGAACTGTGACTGCAGGGATGAGTTTGCAGACTCTGACTGCAGGCTTTTACCCAGCTAGACTGTGGCTACAGGTTCCAACAACAGGCTCCGACTGCAGACCCAGACTGACCTCACTACAGGGATTCTCTCTCCCTAGGATCCTTCATCTTCCTATTTCCTCCTCCTTTATGATTCCCCCTCATTAGCTAACCCACTCCTTTTTATCACAGTTGCCTTTATTGTTTACAGCTGTGACTTATCAGGGGCAGGGCTCAATTGGTTAATTAACACAGCTGTTACTTATCAGCAGTGAGGTCACCTGTATTCCCTTCTACAGAGAATCTGTTGGATTTCTTACATTGCACATAATATTCAAAGAACTGAAATGGCAGTATTGTCAAAAGTACTGGAATTAACTAAATGGGAATTATTATCAAAGTAAATCACAGTCCAAAGCATGGTGAGCAGGAGAAATTTTAAGAGGAGGGAGAGGTTCATTTTAGGGCTAACAGGAGCAGCAGGCAGAGGCCTTCCTAATACGAGGTCAATTAGTGGATCAAGTGATATTTAAAGCACTTTTCTACCAGTAAGACTTAGACATTGATTGAAGTATTCTACAGAAGCAGAGAACAGTTCACTTATAGTTTTCTCTAAAGGAAAAGCCCATGAAATATCACTGAGATTGTTATATTTAAGTAGGTCTGCATTGGCCTGTTAATCTCTCCTCAGATATTTCTTTTTGCCTTTAATTAAAAAACCCCAAACCCTACTTTTTAATACTTTCATTTATAGACGTGGTAGAAAAATAGCTCATTCATAATTGCAAATGGTGGAAAAATAGCTCATATTATCCAAGAAAGCTAGAGTGGTTTCCAAGCTTTATGTGTAAGGATTGTAATTACTGGGTTTTTTTCCAGTGACCTCCTTAAATCTAAGTCTCATCCTCATTCCCACTATCACAATCCCAGGAAAAGCAGGGAGGAGGCGAGGGAGAAGTTTCCTTTAGGGCAAAAGGCAACTTGAAGAGTTGCGGAAGAGTGTTGAATGAATGGGTTATAAGGTGTCAGTCCTAAGTGTAAAGTAATGTACATGTAGAACACAGTCCTCCCATTATATCTGCAGTGGTGTGCCATGTTCCTGGTTTTAGCGCTCGAGAAAGAGATCTGCGAATTATAATAGGTTGTGCTCTGAAAATGTCACTTCTGTGCTGAATAGCTATCAAAACAGCAAATATGACATTAAAAATTATTAGGAAAGGAAAAGAGAACAAAAGAAAACATCATTTTATCTCTGTATGAAGCTATTGCCTTTATCTTGATTCCTGTATGCTGTTCCAGTGTCTCAAAAAGGACAAAACAAAGCTAGAAAAGGTACAGAAAAAACCAGCATGAATGATCAAAGGAACAGAAGGAGTTTAGTACAAGGACATGCCTAAATAGATCAGGACTCTTCAACGTTGAAAAAAATGAGGTGGAAGGCAGGAGATGAGATAGCAGGTTATAAAAGTGTGTGGTGTGAAGGGACATAAAGAGGTTCAATGTTTCTCATTATTAAGGAATAAGAAGTGAAATTATCCTGTGGCAGATTCAGAACGTGCTAAGGGTGTACCTATCACAGTGCATATAGTCAACTTGGAAATGATACTGCTTTTGGCCAAATCTTAGAAGGATTCAAAAAAAGTTTTACAGATTGATGAAGGATAAATCCCAAAAGGCAACTAGGCAAGAAATTTACCTCTACTTCAAAAAGCCCTGAAAACATCAAGGATACCTTAAAGGAGATACCACATTTTTAGTCTTCTCCAGGCATCTACAGGATACTAAGTTGGAGGTGTAGTTGCCATACCCTGGTAGAAAAGTTCTTAAATTGTGGACTTGGCCTGTGCAGGCTCTGAAGTCATAGGTGGAGGAGGAATACCTGTTTTAGAAACTGGATATAAACTGGGTTACAGCTTCTGCACTCTGTGCTAGGAGATGAACATCAAGAATTTAAATAATTTTTGTTCCTCTATAAAATTGTCCAGCTTGAAAATTTTTTAGAGAAGCAGTGAAGCTGACTGCTTTGATTGTGTCAGAATGTGGGGGTTTCAGACCACAAAGGTTCTGAATCCTTATGTTTTTTCTTGATTTCTTTCTTTGGCTTTTACAAAGGAACTGCAAACAATTTGTTTCTGTGGTTTATGCAATATTAAGAGTGCTTACATGGATCATGACTTGTGAAGATGCATTGGCTAATATTTAGAGATGTTTTCACCTTGGCTTGTTTCTCTGCAAAAAATCATTCATTTTAGAACCAAAATAGTTTTAAATGTAGATGGAAGAATATAGACAGAACCTCTGAGACAGAGTCTAAAAATAGGGACTAGTTGGTTTTCCTTTAGTCATGCACCATGAGCTTTAATATTTCAACCATATATGTATAAAGGTTACTGTCAATTCAATCCTTGGCAGCTGAAGGAGGGCTCATTGCCACTCAACAGACTTACTGTGGGACATACTTTGCCAGCAGAAGTTGTCTTGCTTGACTTCTTTGTGCTGACCTGGGAATTTACTAGATGTTTGCTGCAGTGCTTTTTCTGAGGCAGTACAAGAGAGAGGCTCTTTTTCTTGTGTGATTTTTTTTTTTTCTGAACATGAGAAAGAACAAAAAAAAAAAAAAATAGAATCAGCAGTTTATCTGAGACATTCTCCTGGGCTTGTCTAGAGAAACACAGGGGACAATAAGGTGATTAAAACTCATAGTGATTTCCTTCACCACTTAAAAATGCATTTGCTGAATTTATCAATATTTGTGATGTTGGTCCCCTCAGGGGAATTTCCAGTAAGACTGGAAGTGATTTCCCACCTCGTAGCCTATCAGTGAATATAGGTTGGGAACAAGTTCATCTCAAGAGAACCTGGTGTCAGGTATAATAATGTGATAAGAACTTAGCTTTTCCTGTGTTTCAGGTTCTTTGTCCTGTAGCAGAGCTCCCCCTATTCTTTGAGAACAGAGGATGAGTGGTGCCCATGGCTGTGCCCAGCTTTGGGGTTTGAGGTACAATAGAGAGGCTGGCAAACTGGAAGAAGTTCAGCTGAGAAAAACCAGATGTTTAAGAGGATGGATGGCAGCTGAGAGAGTTGAGAGGCCTTTTTTTGCCTGAACAAGAGAAAGCTGAAGGGGAAGTTGTTCAACCTAGGAGCTGGTTAGAGGGAGATAGAGCAAACTTGTGCATCCACCAAAGCTACAGCAAGGAAAATTCTGTGTCATCATAAGAAAAATTCTCAGCCCTGAGGGTGATCAAATGCTGGAATAGGTTGCCCAGAGAGACTGAAATCTTCATCCTGAGAGATTTTCAGAACTTGTCTGGACAAGCCCTGAGTGGCCTGACCTAACTTTGAAGATGGATTAATCTTTGAGGCTGTTTCTTCTTCTAGCAGGAGGCTGGACTAGATAATTTCCAAAGGTTTCTGTCCAAGCATTAAAATTGTGTGAGCCCATCCAAGGCCCTTTGTGTCCTGCAGAGAGTATGCAGTCATTTTGTGACTTTAAATCAGTTCATAAAGCTATGTTTATTATTGGGGAAAAAAACCTTTTATTCTTTAACTTCTGCCTCTCCTTGGCAATTACAGCATTTTTCCTGCTCAGTTTTGAAAGTGACTTCCCATAAATTATTACCATATTCTTGTGTATGTGTTCTTTGTTAAAGAATATTGACCCTGTTTATCTCTCCTGGCGCATAAATGCCAGAAGCACATATTTTACTTTTGTGTTTTGTGAACAGCTATACCTTCTATATGCCACAGGCCAAATTTTTTTGTACCTTTTTGACAAACAAACATGTTCTGGTATTTTTAGTTTGTGGATTTTTCTTATTTTTAGGATTATTGTCTGCAGTAAGAGGGATATATTCTGAAAATTATGTGGCTACTTCTAGTGTAGTTGAGTAGTTATTTTATTGCAGAATTTTTCCATGAATCAAGATTAGGCTGATTGGTCTGTCATTCCATCAGCACTCCCTTTTTGTCAAGAGACAAATGCTATATTTGCCCTTCTCTGCTCCTCTGGGACCTCCCCTGTCTTCCAGAAACTCATAAAGATAATTTTTAGTGATTCAGAAATCACTGTCTAAGATGAATTTAATTGAGACCAGACAATTTGAATACATCCATTACCAAAATATTCATTAACATATTCTTTATATACTTCAGCTTGCAATCCATTTTTTTCTCTCTCAAGTGGCTTTGAATTGCTTGTTAATATTTACCATTTATTGAAGGCTGGTGTGAAGGGGATATTAGATAATTACATTTTACCTTTCTCTACATTGTTTTCTCTCCCTCTCTGCTACCACTGACTGGCTTATTTTTTTTTTTTTTTTTAAATTTTTTTATTGGGTATTTTAAAATTCTTTTTGTTTATTTTGTCTCCAGAAATTTGAAACTTACTTTATACTTCTGTTCTGTTTTGTATCGCTTTTCTCTATATTCTTCCTTTGTTTTATGACCTTGGGTTTTTTGTTTGTTGGTTTGGGGGTTCTTTTGGGAGGATTACTTTTTGACATCAAATCTTTGAAGGTTTCCAAGTGCAACAGGCTCCTCTTTCTGTTCTTTGTTACAATTTATGCATTTAATGTAACTTTCCTGCATAAACTGCCAGCATATTTGCAGATGTTTTTCTTCAAGTCATCTTTCTAAACGACCTTTAACCACTCTCCAGAGTTTGCTGAAATCTGTTGAGTTTGGTGATGGTGTGATTGGAGGGTGTTTCTGTTTTATTTCTCTAGCTGTTCCATCTCATTTTCCTAAAATATCAGTTTGACTGCATTCCCCAGAAGACATTGTTCATCCCTTCTTTCCTCTTAGATAGCACCAAAACTAAAATAACCTCTCCATAGTAACTTGTTCACTCTGAAATTACAGTTTGCTTCCAGTGTGATATTCAGGCTGGAATATCTTAGCTTCTTATCTGGAATTCTTAGCTTTAATACAGGGTATCTAAGTATTTAAAGTCCCATCATATCTCCTCCATGGGATTTTCAGGTTTCTCATTCACATAAACCAACACTTTTTGCTGAAAGAAAGAGATGTAGTCCTTACTCTCTGGGTCTTTTCCTTTCTTTCCTTTCCTTTCTCTTGCTCTTTTCCTTTTTTTGGTTTGTACCCACTCCCCAGGAGTTTCAACAAACTCTTTTTTTTTTTTCTTTTTTTCTTTTTTTTTTTTCTCTACTTTATAGCATTTATATGTGTTCTTGAAACTAAGGACAACGTTTGCCTTTTTTTTTTTCCACTGAAAGAGCTTGCTGAGCAAGTGACTGTTCCACACCAATACTCCAGTCTTGTGATTTGCCTCATAAAGCTCTGCCGTACTGGTTATGTCTTTACTTGTGAAATAATATCTCCTTCTTTTTGCTTTCTTCCAGCTCATGTTCACCAGGCTGTCATGCCATTCTCTCTGCATGACTAAAGAAATTTAGTCATTGTGACATTTGACCAATAAGTTGCATTCTTGCCATCCTAAATAACTTTGGCAGCCATTAGGGCATCCCTGCAACACTATCAGGTAATGTCAGGCATCTGACTTGGCTACATTAGGATGTTTGTTCTGCCATGCCTGGTGGTTACAATGTCAGACTAGGTGTTTCTTGGCCATGCCATGCACACTGAGCTTTTTTCAAAGCACCTTTTACTTCTGAACATAATATAATATTGCTGTGCATTTAGCTGTAGCTCCAGAACTCTGGCCTTCCAATCACAGCCTCTACTTTCCTGATCAAAAAGTCATTTTTGTAGATCTTTGTACCCTTTCAGCCATCAAAAGCTTAGTTTCCTGCAAATTTGCAGTCCGAAAACTGAGTAGAACATTCTCATAAAGAGAATGTCAAGCCTACACAAACATGATTTTTGTCTGAAGAAAGATACCAGAACTGAATGCATCAGGCACAGCTCTTCAGCTGTCCTCCCAACAAGATTTTACCTTGTAGGCTTTACATGCTTGTTTAAAACCTCTGGGTCTCTACAAGGCCAAATAGTTGGATCACTGGTTGGTTTGTTCTTTTCTCTGTTGTTATTCCCTTTCTTCTTCACTTTTGTGTCTTTAACATGTGGACACTTGACCTTCTCAGAGTTATTTCAATGTTCCCTTAAGGTGGCAGCAATGTTTCTAGGTTGTAAAATGGTTTGGTGCTTTCACTCATCTCTCTGCAGTATTTATAGTCTTCTTCCAAAGGTATAAGGCATCTACAAGTGTTTTCTCAGCTGTTTTGTTCTATCCTAGTGAGTACATGCTTTGAAATAGTATGACATTAATACCATGAACTTCTGTCCCATACTGATAAATATATGTCCAATACTTAATTAGAAAAAGAAAAACAACAAACCCCTGGGCAGAAAGTTCTACATTTCAGACACTCGGTTTTCTTGATTTCATTTTCCCTCTGTTTAATTCTATGCCTTTCTCTTTTTTTTGCTCTCTCTTTTTTTTTTTTTTTTTTTTTTTTTTTTTTTTTTTTTTTTTTTCCCCAATGGTACTGTAATTAACTCTCACATTGCCCCCACTTGTGTCCTCACAGCCAATTAAAAATTGGCAAGCACCTATATATTTCTGGGCTGCTGATCCATTTATTTTCCATCATAACATTGTCTTTTATCCTTAAAGCACACCTAATTCTGATAGATAAGACTTTTTTACTATGTTAGGATTAGCTAAATGAACAAATTAAGAACACTCAGTGTAAATAAGAGACTACATGGCAAGTGAAAAGAAGTAGCTGCAATTCTACATGAAAGGACAGAGAAATTGGAAGCTCTTTTCCATCTCCTAGCAGAAAAAACCCTGAATAAACTGGAGAAGTGAGGCCAGAGGCCTCTGCAAGAGAAGATCTTCTATCATAGATGGCAAGATTAAATAGTGAGTGGGGCTTGGATATTGCTACAAAATCACAGAAAGATCTACATGTGGTGTTAGTCACAAACACAGAAGTTTCTTGAGCTTAATAAACAATTTTATTTCAAAACAATGAAAGTACACATATAAACCCGTTCCTAATTCTACATTGAATGTTTTGAACAGTACATGGCCATACTGGCAAGTCTCTCTGCAGTGTAGGAACTACAGGTACAACACTGACACTAAACTTACTGTTGTTGTGGGAAGAACAGTAATTCTCTTGAAAAAAATCATTAGAAAATTACTGTCTGGTATTAACTGTAAGATATTTTTTAGTTGTTGAAATTACAAAAGTAGGGGCCTTTATCATATGCCTTTCTGTTATATGAGTTCATTTACAGTAATGTAGATTAGTTTTTGAATTCAAAATCGACAGATAATGCTGGTTTGTACCTTATGTGTTAGAAAGTGTTAATTGCTGCAGAATAAAAATCCACATGAAAAAATGGGAACATTAACAATTACTCATTTATCTAATTTTTTTTGCCAGATTTTTTCCTTCTGCTTGGTAGAAAAAGCAATTCATTTTTTTATCAAACAGCCAAGGATCTTTAGTCTTGTGGCAATGCAACATAGTCACAAGATTCTTCCAGACTGTCATGCTTGTGAACCTTAGCTGCATTCAAAGAGCATTTAATAATTCAAAGAGGAAGTTTCCTGTATCTTTGCAGAAATAGATGAAGCTCCTACTATTAAAGAAATATTCAGTATGTGAAAGATTGAGTTTGAAATATCTCCTATTTAAATCTTCATTGGATCAAAGCTACAAATAATTTAAATTTCTTCTACCAGTTACAATATGGAATCATACTTCTAACTGTGTCCTTTATTTGATACATGTTATGATTTTAGAAAATTTTCTGTATGTATCAGATAATCTTGCCAGTACATTAAGCAGCATGTTTCAGCTTCAGCTGCTTTTTGACACCAGAAATTGATAGTTGTTAGCACCTTCCTGCATTCCACTATCAATTATGCAGACATGTTTTCCCAAAACAAAGCCAGTCACAGAGCATAATTTGTGAGATAGAAATAATTTCAGACAGAATCAGCAGCCTGCTATAAATAAAGCACTTTTTTTGACAGCACTGTGATCAGCACTAGACTAAAAATGCTTTAAAGCAATGGAGTACTCTGCACTCCTTGCCTCAGATGAAGGTGGTGTGACTGGGTCTGTGCTTCCATGAGCCTGTGGCAAACACTCTGCTCTGAGTGTCAGAAGCTGAGAAGGAGAAAGTAAATATGGATTACCTATGAATTTTTGCAGAAGTCATGGTTTTATGAGAAGGAATTTTTGGTTATTTTCACTAATATGCATTAGTATTCATAAAGTAATACAGGTATTTAGGAGTTGAACTCTCTTAAACTAGAATAAATGTGGAATAGGTGAATATGCTGCTTCTGATGACGTACTTATGTTACTGGAGCTTCAAATACTTTATCAATATATGTCCCCTCTGATATTCTTTCCTGACACAGCATGAAAGTAGCTTGGCTGTTACACTCCAGAGGAGACAGATGGGTTGTCTATGTCAGGTTTGCTCAGTGCTGTAGAAGGGACAAGGGACAAAGCTGGATGAGTCATTCCAGTGACCTGCAGGTCCTTCCCAGCTCTTTTTCCTATGGGAGTGGTCTTCATGTGACTGGAAGCACATCTGCCATGGGATCAAAGCAGACACTTTAATCATGAGACAGGTGGGCTGCAGGGGAGCTGGTGATGAGCCAGTGGGTCTTTGTGTGTCACAGCCCACGTTGAGATGAATACCTGCTTTATAATAAACGCCTGGAAATCTTTAGTGTGACATGGAGAAATTGAAGTGTCTGCCCTGCATGGTTCATCCAGGTCATGTGGAGCTTGTTTTTCAAGGGATAAGCATCCCTTAACCTCAGCTGGAGACCACATTGCAGCCCCAAGTAATCTTCCACTGAAACGATGTGTTTTTCAAACATCAGAGGTACTGTGAATTCTTCAAAAGCCTTGGCACAGCTGTAGCAAACTACTTAATTTCTTTTATGGCTTATTTCCTCTTTGAGCATGAAAGTACTAATTAATGTTTGGCATGCTCATTCTTTTGCTTTCCAGTGTACCAGGAGTACCTTTCCCCTCTCCAAATTCACAAAACCCATGCATATTCCTGGCTTTCACGAATATGAAATGTTTTATTAATTGAGGATGAACACAGACCTTTATTTTTTGAAGTATTCACTGCTCATTTGCTCTTACATAAATAAATAAACAAACAAATAAATAAATGTCTCATTAGATTTTTCTAAGTGATAAGATACCCTAAAATCAGTAAACATAGTAATATCCCATTTATGTGTTCTTATCTCCTCAACAACTGTGAAGTAGTTTAAACATCTGTAAGAAACCAGAGTTTTTAACCATGTAGGGATAAGATGCTGCCACAAATGAAATGAATGTTTGAAGGTTATGTTCTGCTTTTCTACAAAGTAGCATCTCTGTAACTACAGATATATATCAATTTCAGGAATTTTTTAGGAGTAAAGGCATTATTTTTGCTGGGTATGTCTTAACTACATTTCTGATTCATGCACATTTGTTCTTCTTATAATTAATCTGCCTTTCAACCTCCAAACACTATATTGACAGACCAAGCCATCATTTACTCCATGAGATTAATATATGTTAATGTTCCACAATGTCTGGGGAACACTTGACCATCAGAGTTATGCGAGTTATCAGAAAAAGCCCCATGGAATGATGGTTTTGGATCCATTATATCCCTCGAGGGTATATAGAAAATAAGGCGGAGACAACTAAATACGGTAAAATAACGTCCTCATTTCTTCTGTGAAGATGGTCTGTGCAGTTAGGAACAAATTAGTAGTGATATTACCTATGACCAAAACTGTGGTTTCACAGTATCCCCTAAAACATAAAAACGGAAAACAGAAAACCCATAAAACAGAAAAATATTATTGAAAATGCAATGCATACATATAGAGAGTGCATATATGGAGAGTCCATATATATTATTTATGGAGGGTGCACGCATGTGTGTCATGTAATTTTCCTAGGTTAACAGATTAGTATTAGCTCATGAACTATAGCTTTGTGTTTATAATTGTCTCTAATACTCTCTCTCAAAATATTTTTTTTTACTTTTAAACTCTATGCAATTCCATTATTTATTTTTCATGTTGTGAATCTCTGGTTAGAAAATTATAATAATTCCATAAATCATAGCTGAGTAGTTTCTTTAAATACTTGTTTGTGCTGCAGCATCAGACAATAAAAAAAAAATATATTCTTTGTGTGCAAACAGGTAAGTTATATATATATATATATGTATATGCATATATATAAAAAATACTTTGAACTTCATTAAGACATCACATCTCCTTTGTGGAACACTTTTTTCTTTCTAGAAGTACTATAATTTTTTTCAAGATCCTAAAATTCTGTTAATTTCTTCTCTCTAGGTAGAGTTTAATTCTTTCTTATGCAAGCTAAATTCATTTTTCAATAAGTAAATCTAATCTATAAATTTCAAACCAAAGTAATTTTTTTTTCAGTGAACTTCCCTACCCTGAACCTAAGTAATCACAAAACTTTTAGTGTATGGGAAGGAAAGCAAAAATTTAGGCCTCACCTAAACACCAAAATGTGATTTTTATATTTGTGTGTATTTCTAAATTGATTGCTGGGGATCCTGAAGATGATCTGTTAAGGAAGCACTGTGGTGATGTTTCCCTGTGTGACAGGGAAGGGCTCCCCAGAGCCTGTGGTTGGTTTTGATGGACAGCTTCACTGATACTCATTAGAAGCATAAAAGGGACAATGTGGTTAAAGACAGGGCGGGGTTATGGATGTTTATCCTGGTGACTGTTACAGTGTAAAAATAGCTGGCTACACTTAAACCAGTTGCAGGAGCACGGAGCTCTGTGACATCAATTAGTTCACTTTCCTAATGAGCTTGCATTGCTGTCATACCAGACACTTTATTTTGAGGCCAGCCTTAGTTTGCCTTCCTGGAGAGTGGAAACTAAAACAGTAGAGAGAAAAGATGCTGTTACATGGTTCTAAGCCAAACAGAAATCCAGTTTTGACTCTGGACTATTCTAACTTCTCATTAAGTTCAAGCAGTGGCCCATACATGTTCACTACTTGATAATCAGCTCCGTGACCAAGCTAGGTAATTACTGAAGCAGTGATTTTAGGGTTGGGGTTTTTTTAATTTCTGTGAATATTTTTTTGCAGTGAAATAGTCTACTGCATATATAGTTTTAGCATGGCCATATTACATTTTCTCTGATAAATTTTCTTTCATATTTTTTAGGATCACTCTTAGTACTTTCAGGAATTCATGAAAGACCACAGTCTATTAAGCAAAATGAAGTAGCATTTAGTGGACTCCGGAAATAATCCATCCATCCATCCATCCATCCATCCATCCATCCATCCATCCATCCATCCATCCATCCATCCATCCATCCATC
>VZUI01037660.1:0-106816 GCA_013401135.1 Cettia cetti | reverse complement strand
CCTACCTAAAAGGCCTCAGGCCTACTACCTGGCCTATTAACTCAGGCTGGGCTGACCAACCTCACTCAGGAGCAGATCATGCCCCTGCTCCCTGAGAAATTCTGCTACAGAAAAATAATGGGTATTTAAAGTTAGTAGGTTGGCTTACTTTTAATTCGGTGAAAATTTCACTGGGATTTCCCTCCTAAGAGATTTTAGCTGTAAGTAGAAGTTTTTCTTTGAACTAGTTTAAACTAAGGCCCTCTTTCTTGTCACGCACAGACAGGGAAATACTGCAAGATGCTGGATTAGCTTGTTCGCTTTTCATTGTTTTCTTTTGTAGCAGCAATCCGTTTAGCTATGGTATGCTGAGTTTATCTGATTAGCACTTAATGAGTGAAGGGAATAGGGGCAATGTTGCCTGAGTTACTTAACCCTAATAAAGTTTTCACTACCTCCCCCCTCTTTCTAAATACCTGAACTTTCCTGACCCCCACCCCTTGCCTTTTCCCTCAACTGCAGCTCATTCCCATAGGAAATGCTGTAGCTCTGTCAGCAGTAGTGCTGCCATTAGCTGGATTTTGTCCAGTGCACATTGGTCACAACAAACACCCTGCTCAACAGTGTTTGACAGTCTGTCTGGAGCTCTTACAAACTCAACTGCTGTTCTGCTGACTCTGCCTTACCTGGGAACACTTACTAAACAAATAATGCAACAGCCTGAGCATGAGCATTTCTAACTTAGAATCATTAGGTATAACTGTAAGAAATAATATCTTGGGTTGTGTTAGCAATGACATTTTAATGAGGACTTACTGGAGCTTGAATAATTACGTTATACAAAGAATTTCAAGAAAGCTGATGTTTAATAGTGCTTAAAAACTGTGTGTGCCATACAGATTGTGGTTGTGTTACCATAACTCAATAAGTTTCTTGCATAACTCATGTTTTCCTCTGGACTTCAACTTGATTTCCCTCTTTTAGGATTATTTCTTATTTTCATTTGATGTTGCATTGTAAAATATTTGATTAAAAAGCAAAATTCCGAAAAATAATAGAAAAATAACTTAAATGAGGTTTTGCTGCTTAACCATTTCTTTGGGGGTTCTGTTAATTTTATACACAGTTGCAAAATTGTCTTAATACCAATGAAAATAGATCCATGGAAACTACAGTTAATATCTGTGCAAGAGATTCCTTATGCATAGAAGCTCTATAACTGTTGAAGGAAAAAGAAGAAAGCAATAGAAATTTAGGTGGAGTGTCAATAAGATACTAGTGTTGCTTAGGATATCTGAATCTTTATAGGTTTACCACTGAAAATATTTTCACTTGTACCTGCTTAACAATACAAATATTTCATAGAAATTATCTCACATTTCTTTTACCTCAGTGTCCCCAAGTTATGATAATCAAAATAATAATAACAGAAATAATAATGATCTTAGCAATAGACATCTAATAATAGCAATAGTGATCCTGTTAGAGCAGCATGTGTGTGTATGTTTTCAAATTTCAAAGATACTAGAAGGATGTCAGAAGTGCAGGAAAGTACTGTGGTACTTGAGAAGGGTAGAAGGCAACAGTGAATATTTCTGAGGTGTCTACAACTTCCTTCTGAGCACACCCCAAGCATTTGCCTTCATGGGTGAGGTTCTCCAGCTGGCAGTGCTCAGTTCCCAGTGAAGTGCAGAGCACAAAGTGTCAAGGTAAACTGCTGTCAGTAGTACAGCCAGACAGGAAGTGTCATACTGAACTAAATGGCTGACATTTTGGAGCAGAAATCTGGTTTTTTTCTTAATGACAACCCAAATAGTGTCATTTAAACTTCTTGTTTTCATTGTTTTGTTTTGGTTTATGTTTTTGTCTGTTCCTGAACATGTATAGTTCATGCCAAGCTTCCATCCAGCCATCCAGATGGAAAAAAAAAGGTGTAAATGTGTGCATTAGGTACTGAAATACTTTGTAATTTGTTTCAAAGGTTTATTTAAATCACAAAAAGTATGTGTGTGTGTTTTTCTTTTCCCCTCTCAGGTTTGCAATTATGTGTGGCTATATGTCTCAGTTTGAAAGTGTACAAAACAAAATCAGGAATGGTTATCTCTTTAAGGTATGTTTTTGTAGGATTTGGGGTTGGGTTTTTTAAGCTATTCCTATAAGTTATTTCCTTATATAGTGTCAAAGGCAGGTTTTTCCAACACAGTAATTCAGCCTCACAGGTCTATTTGGGTGCTGAAGTTAAATCAAAAAGGTTATTATTACATAGGCAAGTAAATTATATGCTTGCAAAATATAAGAATTGAGGTAGGATTCTGGGAACAGCATTAAGATTTCTGATTTCCTTTGTAGTTAAAGGGGAGAGGAAAGGCGATAACGATTCTGTTTAGAAAATCAAAACATGTGAAATAGTAAGTGATGAACTAACACAGTTCTGCAGTCATCCTTCATGTCACCCTTAAGTAGTGTTTGTTTTAACACTGTCCTTGCAAAGGTAATTGTGTTTTTTAGAGTTAGCTGTTTGTGTTACATGTGCTACTCTCCCCCTCCTTGTCTCAGCATTGCTTAGACACTTTCCATCCATCCCTTGCCCTCCAAGCTGGCGTCCCCCCTTTCTGGGTGACAATGAAA
Source organism: Cettia cetti (assembly GCA_013401135.1). Lineage (NCBI taxonomy): Eukaryota > Metazoa > Chordata > Aves > Passeriformes > Sylviidae > Cettia > Cettia cetti. Next base: position 104,209 of record VZUI01037660.1, on the reverse strand, counting down.
GGCAACAGACATGTTCCAGTCCCTGGGAATGCCTGGGATGGGCTCCTCTCACATCATGACCGTGTCAGGACTTGGAGTGTGGTGAAGCTTTCCAATGAGAGAGCATTAATTACACCTGAGCCGTGCCAAGCGAGCTAAACCCCAGCATGGGGACAAGCTGGGAAGGAAGGGAAAATGACAGATAACACAAGTGCTGCAGCTGTTCAAGGATGGAGTCTTACAAGAGTCTGCCGTGGGAACAGTAGCCGTTTCAGGGAGGTTTTCCTCCTCACAAGTAAATTCTGGAATCTGTTGATTTGGGAAAATAGTAGTATGAAAACATAGCTCCTATCTAAATAGTTTGTGGATATGATAATAGTCTCTTATATATGTGTAAGTCAAATACTTTTGTGACTGGCTTAATTAGAGGGACAGATATGTGGGGGGAAAAAAGAAATGTTTGAATGAAATTTATTTTGAGAGACAAAGGGTAGGGCTGAAATTTTTTTTTTTTTTTCCAACTCAGGTTGAGCAATAAGAGCTTTCTTTGGTAAATTAAAGAGATAAATAAAGGTACTCATGACCTGAAATGAAAATGGTTTTGAAAGAAGGACCTCCATAGGTTTTGTAATTTCACTGTAAACAGAACCATTTTATTTTCTGAATTTCACATTATAAAAACAGTTGATTGTGTCAACTACCATTTCATTGGGGCAGTCACATTCCAAGGTGGAAGGAACTATGCTTCAGTAATGGGTGCTGGCAAGTAAGATCTATTCAAGAGTAGTTGCTTCCTCACTGATTTGATCTGTGACAGTTTCCTAATTCTAACTATAAATGAAGTTAATTTAATTGAAGTTGTTGCCTTTTTAAGACAAAAGTTCTTGAATTATTTGATTGAATTTTAGAGTTATTTACTCATGTTCTAAATACAGCACACCTTCTTGCATTGTGTGCAATGTTGCTAAATAATTTTGTGGTTTCCCTCTGTGAGGAAGGAATTTACTACTTAAAATATTTTTAGGTTGTTAGAAGACAATTACAGCAGAAGAGAATTTCTAAATTTGTTTCTGGCTTGCAGCAAACTACTTAGAATGTAAACACACTTGGCAAAGAAACATCTAAAGTGATACTAATTTTCTTTCCAATAGGAGCACCTAGACAAGGCAATTGAACTTAAGCCTCAGGATCCCTTTTTATATTACCTAAATGGACGATGGTGCTATTCAGTAAGTTGTGTTTTATTTATCTAATATATGAATTGAGTATACTAAAAAACAATAATTAAATTGTGGGACTTAAGACAAAGTAGGTGTTTATTTAAGTAGATGTTTTGAGCTAAATGAAGCAGACATTTACACTTCCTGAGTTCACTGCCAGACGCATGATGCTCACAGCTGACCATTCCTGCAATGTAGTTTGGTAAGCTGTGCTTGTATGGCCCTCATTGTTGTGTTCAGGTTTTTTATCTGAATGAATGAATGAAAAGTAACTGATATTTGGAAGGGAGGAAGGATGAGCTCGAGTTCACTTCTTTGTTCTGCCACAAACTTTCTGGGTGAACCTGGGCTGGTAACATAGCCTTGTGGTAACTTTATTTCTCATCCACAACTTAAGTTAAAGGCACTTGTGTGCTGTGGGATTATATCTGTGGCAGCAAGGCTTGGGAAATTCCAAGGGAATGTCCAAAAAATATTCATGCATAAAAATCTGTAATTCACCAATGAGTTTTGCAAGAGATGCAGTTTGTATCATACCAGTACAACAGGTGCTTTTAAAGATTGTTTTAGTTATATGTTTTTATTTCTATTTTCTAAAGATTATATTTGATTGTAGTAGATTCTATAATGATAAGTACTCATATATGAAAAAAAAATTGTTTACAAGATTAACTGTTAATAAACTTTTTAGAAAAATTTTGCTTGTGCTTTAATAAGAAAGTTTTTGAAGAGAGTTTAATTAAGAGAGTCTTTCTGGTAATCCACATCTTTGAGGACTCAGCTGGCTGTCCATATTGGTTCATCTCTAGTGCTTTGAGGAATCTTTTGTTGGAAGAAAACATTCTTGCATTGTCTATGCTGTAAAAGATCACTGTGAGTGTTCTCAGAATAATGACTGCTAACGCACAGTGAATTCCAGCCAAGCTTTTTTCTTTCGATACTTCCGATGAGAGTCACTACCAAGTGCCTGCAAACTGGAAAGAAGCATTTGCTGTGACACATTGCAGGCTTTGTCTTTATCTGCAACAAGACTTAATGTAAAGTAATCTTTCAGCCGTTTTTCAGTTCATATATTTAACTTTTAAAGAGCTTTCAGCAGCCATGTTTTTCCTCTGTTGATTTGAATAAGGAATGACACCAGCTGTTTCAAGGAACTTGGCTTTTTGCTTTTTGTCAAGTGTACTCTTGAATATCAGCATCACCATTAGCTATAATAAGTTAGCAAAATAATTACCAAAAATAAGTTGCTGAGGATGGCCCTATAGTATGCCTGCTGCCCTGTCTCTGAGAAGCATCTCTCTCACCAGCAATTCCTTAAGCACTTTTATACTGTGCTGTGCCCAACAGCTAACTGCATTTATGCCAAATGCTCCCAGATGTTTTTCATGCCTTATTTCTTATGTGAACTGCTGCTTTTTGGAAACACACCATCTCAGTATATCTCACCTTGTTCTTATTCCACTTTTTTTTTTTTTTACTCTTGTTTCATTTTCATGATAATCACTACTTCCTGATGGAGTAATACATGTGGTTTGTTGTACTGTATCGTTACAAATTCACATCCCACACTTGCAACATCTATGCAGGACTTCCTTACTAAGCATTGAAACCACAGATTAGCATGTGCTTTAGGTTATGACCTGACCTGCATTTATTTAAGTGAAACAATCTACCTAAACAGATGCAGCCACTGAAATATGTAAGGATTGCTTTTTGATTTCTGTTGTTGGGTTTTTTTGGGGGGGTTTTCTTTTGTTTGTTTTTGTTTGTTTGTTTTTGTTTTGGTTTTTTTTTTTTTAATTCTTGCCTTCTGTGACTGGCATGACAAAAGAGTAACCTGAAACACAAAGAACAGATTTTCATACTCTAAATAAATGCAAGTGTAGGACTGAACAACATCTTGTTCAACTTCTGGGGCTGTCAGTTCTTAAAAACTTACTGTCTTTGCACACTTCCAGTAGCAAGATGAGGTCATTTGGAAACACTAATTTTGAGCCATTACTAGTTTTTACCCTAGCCTAGGGAGATTGGTAATATCCTCACTAGTTTTATCAGAGTGAAGTGGTTTCTGTGCTGATCCACTAACCCAGGTTTTGGCCATGCATGTAATAATATAGGTATTCATAGGAGCTTGTGGAAGATATGCCCAATTCCTTGTTCCTCTTCTACAGACTGTGAAGTTTCATGCTGTGGTAATTATCCCAAAAGAAGACTGTTGGCTATAACATTGATTCCAAATACTTTGTTAGGGCAGAGATTATGAGGGAGTGCTGAAAAATTTCTTTGTCACTCAGTACCTGTAGATGGAGTGATAATGCTCCTCTCAGATGCTCTGTTTTTATTGTTCAGTCTCACTGTTGTTGAAGCTGGGAAGGTATTGTCCAGTGTGAGAGAATTAAAGCAGAAAAGGGATGATTCAGGCAAGAAGGTTAGTTTTTACTTTTAGTCTAGCTGCCTTTGGGATCAAATTGAATTTTGTAGGTATTACTTCCAGGGGTATTTTTGTCTGGTATTTGGTCACATATTCTTTTACTGAAGCAAGGTATTTTAAAAAGATACATTTTTGATATTTTGCTTTGGTAGCAGTTTTGTGAAATCTGCTGTACTTAAGTCTTCCTAGTATAGTCAAATATTTCCCATTCTCTCCTGATTTAATGTTAGAGGATCTTATTACTATTGTCTAGCATACCCTTTTTTTGGATGACAAACAGGAATTGCATAAGATACTGTAAATGGGGATGCTTGAAGTGTAACTCAGGGTTGCAGTTCATTTTCACAAATGAAAATCCAATGAAAAGACTTTGAGGTAAAAAGTATAGAATCATAGAACTATCAATGTTAGAAGAGACCTTCAAGATCATCATGTCCAGCTGTCAATCCTGTCACCCCTAAGCCAGTGAAGGCAAATGCAGATTTACTGAAGTCTGAAATCTATATGCAAACACTGCATGCTGTACTAGTAAAATCTATTTAATTTGTGGAGTTTAATCTGGCCTGACTGCCATTTCCCACCTTCCTCAGTGTAGTACAGTCCTTTGCAAGCAGTGGTACAGTGCTGCTAAGTTTCTTACTCAGCAGCTATCCTTGCTGTGCCAGAAATGAAGCTGATGCAAGGTGTCACAGCCCCTTCCAGCAGAAAGGATGAGCTGGGTTTTCACTGCCTCACAGCAGCTGGGGCTTTGTCTGTGATGCAGAGCCAGTGCCAGCTATACACTACCTTGTCTAAAAATCAGTTTTTGCTGTTTCTTATTTCTCTTACCATTATAAAGTCAGTAGAGCTGTACAAAAGAGGGGAATCATAGAATCCCATCAACTGTTAGGAAATTACTTCTGGTATCACAATCAGGTAGGCAAGATTTTCACCAGCCATTTCATAGATGTCATGGTGGGCAAAAAATTGCCTGTGAGATCTGCTATGTATACAAGAAATAAATGAATCTATGGTGCATGGTATGTAAGAACTATTACCTTAAAGTTTTGGGCACAATTATCTGATAATTCTTTATAATTCTATGTTTGCAGGGGGGAGGTGGGAGGTTAAGTGTTTTAATGTTTCAAATAGCTTATAAAACTATCTAGTTAAGACTTAAGTCTACTTGCCATTACAGGACAGGCACAGAACAGCTAGCATCCAGTACTTGTGAAACTGGATCAGAGTCCCTGGTAAATGCTAGTAGTGTGTTAAAAATTAGACCTCCTGAGATTTTCTTTCTGCAGGTTACATGCCATGTTTTGGATTTGTCTCTGGTGTATCCCAGGATCTGTTTGGGTTACATCAGGGAACAAACTGATCCAGTTCCTTTGTGTGCTAAGTGGGCTTCTCTTACCAGGAAGTGAAAAGCCCGAATCAAGTTGGATAAATACCTAAATGCCTGTGCAGATTATCCAGGTTCCTCAGCTAGGAAGAAAAAGAATATTTTTGTTGGAAGACAATATTTCAAAATTGGTGTCCAGTTACTTAATCTCTTCCAGAAATCAAAACACTTCAAAATGATTTAATACAATTTTGCATTAATACATTGTAATGAAAAAGAAAAAGAAACTTTCTGGGGATATTTAATTAGGTGCCATTAATATTTTACTGAAGCTGGATCGGTGGTGTGATTTGCCTTTATAGAAGACAGTTGTGTGATACGTCTTCAGTGAGCTATTAGCAAAGAAGCATTGGAAGAGGATGTCCCTTAGGGCTGAAAGTCATCCCTGGATGGTTTTTCAATTCAGGCTGGTTAGTTTCCTTCCTACCAACATCCTGGAATTTGAAAGGAGCTGTCAGTGGGCAGGGTTTGCTTCTCATAAAAAACAAACAGAAGACAAAAATCCAGCAAGTGTTTCAGTACATATATATATAATTTTTGCTGATCCTAGGCTAAGGAAGAGAAAGGGAGATTTTGAAATTTGTTTTCCCAATATTTAGGGAAGAATCACATTTTTTGCCTTGGCCCTCAGAGATACAGGAGGCCTGATGGAAGAGTGTCGAGCATGATTTTAAAGTTCAGCTGCAGTTTAACTCTAGGAGTGCCTTCCTTCCCTCCTTAGATATAATAGAGAGTGTTGGTAGAATAAATGGATGACAGCTTGTTGACAGACCTGTAGGAGATCTTGGTTGAGATAAGCATCTCTGTTTGCTCTGGGATACTGTAGAGTGGCCTCCTCTCCTTGGCAAAGGCCAGGCTGTCAGGATGACCCACTGCCCTTCAGCTCTAAGGGAGATCAGGAGTTGGCTGATGGTTCCTCAGGTTTGTTGCTCTTGACTAGCTCTCCTTATACCTGGTGGGACTAGCTCTCCTTATGCATGGCAGCTGGGGGGTGATGTTCCCTGATTGACCCAGTATATTAAAACCTGATATTCTGTAGAAACAGTGTTCCTTATGGTGCTTCTATCAATTTTCAGGCTTCTGGCAGGACTGACATCAGGGTTTAGGAAACCTAAAAAGCAAAACTCGCTTAACATTTGGAAACTTCCTGTTCATTATTGCTCTGGGACACAGTTTTGTGTATTGGATATAACAGGTCTTTCACATTTGTAAAATGTTGTGATGGGATTCACCTCAGCTGCCTTTAGCTATCCCCAGGGTCTGAGCTCCTTTTGTAGAGGGAGGGAGGAAGGAGGGAAGGAAGGGAGGGAGGGAGGAAGGGAGGGAGGGAGGGAGGGAGGAAGAGAGGGAGGGAGGGAGTGTTCATCGCTAATGTAGGTGAAGAGGAATTGCCTAATGGAGGTGCCTCTCTGTATTGACCATGCAAGGAACCTGGACAACTTGTGTGAACTAGGCATTTCATATATGGAGAGCTAGAGTTGCTGCAACAACTTTATCAAGCCAGTGGCATGTAAGTCTGACTGCTGAAACTCTAAGAACTCTCACAGAACTCTCAGATTGTTTCTGGAATAGTCAAAAAGTATAATGCTGGATAGAGTACACAGTGAGAAAACTTCACTATTGCCATAGAATCACAGAATCATTAAGGCTGGAAAAGACCTCTTAAGATCAAGTCCAACTGTTAATCCAGCACTGTCCTGTTCACCACTAACCCATGTCCCCAAGTGCCCCACCCACTCATCTTTGAACACTTTCAGGGAGGTGATTATATCACTTTCTTGGGCAACCTATTCCAGTGCTTGACTACCCTTTCAGTAAAGGAAATTTTCCTAAGATCCAGTCCAGACCTCCCTTGGTGCCATTTCCTCTGGTCCCATCACTTGTTACCTGGGAGAAGAGAAATCAAACAACCTCCTACAAGCTCGTTTCAGTGTGGGTGGTTTTGTGTGAATGTGCTCACATGCATTTCACTTTTAAACATTGTTTTAGCTTGATGGGATTTGTGAAATAAAAAAGGCCAACTGCATATATGTTTGGGCTTTTTAAAAGTTTGAGTAGTGCAGAGCAGCACCCAAGCCAGACAAAATAAAGACTAAAACCTCAGTAAATCAGTTCTGATTAAATCTCATAAGAAAATAAAGTAACTGCCAGGAAGAACTTGTGTTTTCAATAGTTAATTATAACTCCTCATGGAAAAACTGCAATTTTGTTTCCTCACTATTGCATAACAGCAGACATGAGTGTGGTAATTGTATCTGGGCAGTGTGTATCTCCGGGGAATTGTGTGTTCTTGCAGAGAACAGTGTAATACATTCCCTTTTTTTTTTTTACCCCCACTCTTCCTCCCTCCTGGTGTGATGGACCTAGAAATATAGAAACCCCTTTCTTCCAAAAGAAGAGTGAACAAGGCAACAGTAGATTGACGTGAAGAAAACAGCACTTTTGCAAAAATTCTTTTAATAACTCTTGCAGAATATGTCTCAGAAACTATACAAGAGCGAGAGAAATGAAATGGGGAAGGAAATTATATGCATATCTACAATTAGAAGTTTTAAGCAGCATGCTGCAGTTTGTAACACAGCGGGAAAGCACTGCAGGGACAACAGCATCTTGTTGCTTCAATGAGTAACTCCATGATTGCTGGAGAGGTTTTTTGAAAAACCTTTTATGTTCTTAGAAGAAGCTTCAAGAGCCAGATATGTGAAAGAGAATGAAAACAAAAGCTTTATTTTTGTAATATTGCTTCTCTCTGAGTTATAATTTTTGGTGCTTTTGTGTGAGGCACTTACTGACAACATGTAACAAATAAGGCAACTAGCAAGACTTGGCCAGGATGCCTTCTGTCTCCAAGCAATGCTGCTCTTATGCAGCTGGAGACATTGGGGCCAGATGAGAAAACATGATCCTGTGTGTTTTCCTGTTGCGTGCTGACCTGTACTTCTAGTCTGTGTAATGGTATTTTTAGGGCAGTTAGCAACAAGAAGTAGATAGAACTTGATGTTTGTTCAAAGGAGAAGCATTCTGATTGGTAGCTGTGGATAGTTATGAGAGAGTGGATTCTCATATTTTACAATTATTAACAGACATCTACTGGATAATTGCTGGATATAGGTAGAACTGGTAGGGGGAGCAGCAACAGCCCTGCAGATGTTGAGAAGCCAGGGAATGAGGTAGGAATAATCTAAAACCAAGCAAAACCATTTTAGATTTTATAGCAGTAGGAGAGACTTCAAGGTTGAACTCTTGTTGTTTGAATTGCAGCTCCTTCTGAAAAATAGATGTCCCTATGTGATGCATATTTCATCTCCAAGTCTCTGATGAGAGGCTCTCTTTCATTGCCTGTGTGTGCCTCTTGTCTGTGTTGCCTCTGCATAGATCGGGCCAGAAAATACAGAACCTTGTTTTTTACCATTTTGGACTCATCTGCTCTGTGACAGCAGCCATCAGTGCTTTGGTTCAAATACTGATGTGAAGGGAAGAAGTCCTGACTTTTCTTCACAGATGTGGTAGAAGTGTCCAAAGAAAAGTGGCTTCGCTCCTCCACTTAAACAGACTCTTCTTTCACATTGCCTTTCTTAGCAACTCCATCCTTTGCTAGAGATGTGAGGGTTGAGTGGTGGAGCCAAATACCTTATGGCAGTAACCAAAGCAGTTTCTGTCAGGTGTCAGTGTGTGTAAGGGGAGAAATCATGTGCGTTGTGTGGCAATATGACTGTTCCCTAAAGTCCTTTTATAGCAGCTCATCTTCCTGAAATGAGAAGAGGTCATTGGCAAGTGTTATTTGTCAGACTGGAAGAGCTAAAAATGAAGCCTATTTCTTAGCAGTGGTTGTCACCAGCTTCTCTGTAATAAATGAACTTGTTACACAAGTTCTAAAAACCCTCACATTTTTACTGCAGCAACAGCTTTTTGCAATGTAGGAAACTAGTCAAATGCATTGATTATCATGCAAAGCTGTCTATCTCATGAAAACCTTAACAGGTTTCAAGCACTATTTCTAGCCTTAGGTTTTTAGAAAAGGCAAGATTCTATGAAACCTCAAATGTACTTTAGGCTTTTAACATGGGAGTAATCTTATATTGGGGATGTCGATGTTTGGTCATTTGACTCAAATCCAAAAGTCTGCTTTGAGCTGGCCAAATTGACACCATAAAGCATTCCTTTACAGGTGCTTTTCCAAAATACCGTATGTAGATAGTACAATATGAAAGACACATTTACTGCAAAACTGACAAGCAACTCTAAAGAAAACTGACTTCTTTTTTTTCTTTTCTTTTTTTAACTTTTTTTTTTTTTACTTTTTTTTTTTTTTTTTTTTAATTCTAGGTAGCTCAGTTGTCTTGGCTTGAAAAGAAAGTAGCTGCTGCTCTCTTTGGGACTCCACCAACTTCAACAGTAGAAGAAGCACTGCAGAATTTCCTTAAGGTAAGTCCTAGCCAAGGATTTTCCTGTGCTGCAGTTTACCAGCTGTTACGTGTGAGTATTGTCAAGATGTCTGTTCAACAGACTATGTTCAGTAGCTATAAATCCAGGCTCTTCTAAACACCACTGACCTTTGTATTATAATTTTTTTTTTTTCTTTTCAGTTTTAAAATTAGTTTGGACATGAGTGGTTAGCACTTTTCTTTATTTAGTTTCAGGAAATTCTCCAGTTAATTGCCATGGTTAATAGTTGACTTGAATGTGATATGGATGTAGATCAGTTACATATGCTGTTGGAACAAATGAACCATTGTGATAGTTGCTGATTTGCCTGTTTCTGCAAGAGGGTTGACATAGGCAAGGAAAACTTTGACATTGTGATGCTTCTCTTTTTTCTGATCTGAAACTTTTTTCCATTGAATTTCAATAGAAGCCTTTCCTATTTGTGGAGATGAAGTGGCTTTTGTAGTGAAGTAGAGAAGAAAGCTCCATATAGGTCCATGTTCCTGGGCATTCCATTTGAACACAGTTACGAGAAAACGCCACGTGAATAAAATAAATCGGTCTTTTAGTGCTCTCCATATGAATCAATTCTGCTTCTGGAGCTCAAAATCATACATGTTTTTACATGACTGAATTCAAAGCATAAACTTCTGTCATTACAATTACTTTCAGAAAGTTTTTCAAAGAAATTGGACAGGCATATTTTCCTCACTATCAAAAGTGCTTATTTTCTATGTTCTTAGTCTGTTTAAAGATTGAATGATGTCCTGAATTTTGGACAGTACAATACATTACCATCTTCCCAGTTTAAGAGATTTTATCTTGAAGGTCAAATTCCAAAAGTGGTAGAAATAATTTGAAACATTTGCTTTAGCTTCAGGGCATTTTGTGGTTGGCTGCAGTGTGACTGTGGTTTTAAGTCATCTTCAGCAACAAAAATCAAATTACTGTCTAAAAGACAACAGTTTGGGTTTCTTTTTGAGTTGTTTGATTATACACAACTGTGGTGAAAGCAGCATTGTTTTGATCCAAGGATTACAGCTACTATAAATTGCACTCATGTAATTTTTCCCTCCCAAAAGCTGTTTTTTGATTAAAAAATGCTTCTTCATTAGTAGATAATTAGTAAGGGTTTTAATCATCTTGCAAGCTTCTATAGCTTTGATTTGGTTTTTTAAAAAAAGACATTATTGAACTTTTTTAATTACCTGAACTTTTCGGAAGATGATTATTTGAAAAGAAAGGTGAACCCAGAGCTAGAAGATAAGAGTTCGTGGAAGAGAGATAATTGTAAAATTGATAAACACTGTTCTTTACTCATTACACAAAATGTGAATGGTTGGTTGCTTTCTTATTTCTTTGATGAGGAAATAAATAATAATCTAGAGACAGTAGTATCTTTAAACCTACCCTGTAAGTGAATGAATCCAATAGATCTTGTACAGAATGACCCTAGATCTTTACAGATCTTAGGAAGAGAGGAGAGCAAGCAGTACATTTTTATGTGTTCACTATCAGCATCTCATGTGCCTAGTTTAGGGTTTGAGTTTTGTATTTTCTTGTTTTCTTGATTTTTTTTTTTTTTTTGAAGTGCTACGAAACAGATTGCATTACTCAGAGTAGAGATGATTCCATGTGATGTTTGAGGAAATGTAGTACATTACTGAAAGTGTTATGCAGACCACATCAATCTCATCATGCAAGTTTTATGTCACTTTTCTTTCCTGTTTTTTATTATTTAGGCAGAAGAAATGCGTCCAGGATATTCCAAATGCAATTATGTGTATTTGGCAAAGGTAACCAAGTTCTTTTAAAAATAATGATTTGTAGACTCTGGTGTTCTTGCAGTGGTCTGATTGGAAACAAAATGTTTTTTCTTCTCAGTGCTATAAAGATCTTGGCCAGAAAAACAATGCACTGAAGTACTGTGATTCTGCACTGTCAATTCTCTCAGTTACTAATGAGGTGGGTATTGAGAGTGATAACTTGTTCCCTTGTGACTGCTCTCTTGTCTTTGGCATCCATTATTGCACTGCCGGTAACAACATAATGTTTCAGTTTTTCCTCTGAACACACAGCATTCCTTTTTCCTCCGCTCTAGGTTGGCTCATTACAGTTGTCTGTATCAACAGTTTTAAAAAAATCTTTGTTTGGGGAACTGTCAGGGACTTGTCTGTATCAGAAATTGAATTGTACTCTTTGTAATTCAACCCACTTCATTAGATCATCTTCAGCATAAGCAGTTGAGCGTGTCACACTAGCTGTGCTGAAATTTTGCCCCAGACCTATGTTTTTCTCTGTTGAAGGCGCTCTGGATTTTTATCCTATGGTCTCTGCTCCTGAAAGCCTCTGGTTCGTGATTTTCCTCAGGGGCAGTATGTTAACTACAGCAGAGGCAGATGGGTTATTCAAGATTGGCTTTTTCTTCAACCACAGGGCAGTTGAGGCCCAGTTCTTCAAGTCACATCTGCTGGCATATAATTTGTTCTAAGAGTTTACTAGATTCCTCTTGAGGCCCATTAGAGTATTTTTGTATGTGGACACAAAATTTCTACAAATAGTTGAGAGATTTTAAGTTGTTTAATTTCTCAGATATAAACCAAGTCATGGCGAGAAGGTTCACTCTGTCTGATCTCGTGTAAAAGCAAGTTCCATGACTGACCTAGGACAGGAAACATCTTACCATCCTAGAGCATGACAAGTTCAAACCTGAGCTTTTTCAGCCTAAGGGACCCCCTCTGAGCACAACAGATGTGTTATGGAGAAAGAGAGGTGATTCCTGAGAGGAATTGGCCCCATCCCATTTAATTCTTTGAAGTTAAGGAAAAAGACCATTAAATAACTCTGTAACTTGATTGACAATAAATGCTGTGTGTGGAGCACTAACATGTTTATGTCAAGTGTTCCTGCTGGGAAGAAAGACCCCTGCATGCCTCACCAGCCGCTGCTCCTGGGTGGCCCAATTTTTGGCCCCAGTTATAGTATGTACCAATCATAAATTAAGTAATCATTGCTTAAATTCAGTGTTTCTTTAAGTATGTATTGATACTGATATGATATTAGCAATGATTTAATTCTCTTTATTCTTTACTTACTATTCAAATACACCTTCAGCTTGCCTGTTACAGAACATAGGAAAGGCTGCTATAAATTATCTGTTTAATATCCCATCCCACATACATTTCTGAAGTATCAGCAGACCTCAGAAGGAGAAGGAACCCTGAAGTGAGAGCAGGAATTCAAGAGGAGTCTGAGGGTTAGGTGTATGTATTCTGGCAAGCAGGGTGGTGATGAGAATAAGAATTACACTGATTTGTGAACAGAAGAGCAAGTGTCAAATGGGCCCCAAAAATCTTTTTGTCCATCTGAAGAGGACAAGATGATTTGACCTCTCCTGTTTTGGCTAGTTTTATAAATATCACAGATATGTCTCCTTTGTCTTGTTTACTTGTGATGTGTTTTGAGTTAAATTTAGAAAAAAAGTCCAGAAGAATATGACATTAGGGCAGTAGTATGTAATTCAATTTTATAAAAACCAACCAAGCACTCAGCACAGGGTAAAAGAAACCAAGTGCACACTGAAAGAAATTACTGTGAAATGGAGATCTGGAACGTGAACTCTGCTGTTGCTGACTGTTACCTCAAATCCCATCTGAATTTGAATATTGCATGTTGTTTTGGTTATTGTATTACAGAAAGACTGTTACTGATTTTTGGGAAAACGTGTTGGAAATGAAGTGGTTCAGGGCTTGGAGCTGTATGTAGGAATAACATTTAGTGAGATTAGTTTAAGAGGGGAAGAGACTGTAATAAGACTGAAGAGGCATTGGGGAGAGACTAATAAACAGATGCTAATAAAGTGCCTAAATTGACTGCAGCCCTGTAGAAGATGGAGTTCATGGTCTGAAAAAAGCACACAGGTCAGCAGCAGTCTGAGGATTTCTTTCTGTTTGCCACAGCTCAGGATCTCAAGGTTGTCAGCAGTGTGGTATTTTGTCACAGTCATGTGAAACCCATCATTCCCAAGTGTAATCATAGTTTCTCATAGGAGTTTTCTCTTTCTTCAAGCAGGGGAATTCCTTTATTGTTTTTAAATGTTGGCTTCTACTGAGAAACATGTATTTGTATAAAGGCATAAAATCAGGAGCAGACTGAGAGACAAAGTTGCTGGAAAGGTGCCACATTGAGGAAATGTATAGTATTTCATGATACAAATCATCCTGCAGAAAAATAATCATAGACAATGGTTTACTTTTTATTGCTTCTGAGCATCCACAGTTTCCAGTGACTTCTGGGAACCAGGGGTGCTTGGCATCAGTAAAGTAGCCCATAGCTCATTTTAATCCTCAGGTCAAATTCTCAGCTGCTGTAACTCAGGACACTTATTTAACACTTTTTCTAGGATTCATTTCATGTAACAGTTCAAGTTAAGTGATATTATTTTTGTCTTGAATGTTATGTCGCATCCAAATATCCCTTCTGTACATCTGTTCTACCATTTACAGAATTTGTTTTAATTCAAGGGGTAAAGGGGCTTCCAAACATAGCTAATTCTTGTTAAAGGAAAAAAAAATCAGATGCCCTGTTTCAAACCTAAACCTATTCTGAATCTTAAAAAGGATACATGGAAATTATTAAAAAAAAAGGAAATAAGTTCTGATTGAGTGAGTCCTGTAAATTAAGAGTTACAAGAGGATTTTAAAAAATAGGACAGTTTTTAAAAATAGTTTGGCACATTTTTAACTTAACAGTCTATGCATTTTTTTTTATTATTTTAAAAGGAAGTATGTGAGATTTGGTTCAAATTACATCTGGAAAAACAAAGCTGATACTACAGTGCAACTTTAAGGACCTTTCTCTCTCCTCTCTAAACAAAAAACCTCCAATGAATCAAACAGTCCTTCCTTGGCCGTAAATAGTGTAGAGTGGTACTTCACTGCTGGAGGTGCACGGGACAGTAAATTGTCCAGTTTTTCTCTGGTTGCTACCCAGGTGGATAACCTCAGGGTCCTGGGAAACATTTGCCCCTTCAGTAAAAGAGGTCCCAATGTTCAGGGCTGCTGTGAGTTATTGTTAAGTGTTTAACAGCTGCTCTGTTCGTCCAGTGGATGTTGCATTACCCTTACTGAGACTCAGTACTTTGTAGTGTGCTCAAAGCCTTGCTGAGTGTGACTACATGAAGGGCTGTTGAAACCAGATGTGATGGAACAAAATTACCTTTTTTAATTTGAAGACAAAAATGTAATTTAATTTTGAAGTCATGAGTGTCTCTTGCATACAGGAAGGCAAGAGTGGGTGTGTATAGTTGAACACGTGGTCCTTTGCGTGTAAGGGGAATAAGACCCTAATTTCTTGTTTATAATAAAGATTGTTGGAAGTTTTCAAGGCTGGAACTCAGAGAATTTCAAGTCTTAATGTGGGATTATAAAGTAAAATAGTCACAAAATTATTTTTCTTGTGTCTGAAGATGAGTATGACAATGAACTCTGTGCCTGTAGGACCAGTAAGCTCACCACAAAGGAGTTAACAGCCTAGCAGAGAAAGAGATTAAAATTTCAAGGTTCTAGTCTCTATGACATTTTTTTAAAAAATGAATCAGAAAAGCAGCAGTTGCATTACAAAAAGTGCAGTCTTGGAAGAGATGAAGACAGGAAAGCAGGAAAAATGCAAATGAAATCTATTTGTACTGAGTTACTGAAAGTCTTACTGAAAATGTAGATAAAAACTTCCCTAAAGCTAAGAAAATGTTTTACTAAATTATTGGTGATTTTGTGCACTCCATCCTTCCCAGTAATTAGAAATGATGGCAATTCAGAGTTGAAATTAACTAGCGAGAGAGATTTAGATATTACAGAAATTCATGATTATGGCATTCACTTCTTACAGGTGTAGAATGGCAGGAAGCAGAGACTTGTTAAAGACTGTCTCAGCCTCAGTGACATCTGAAACTCCTGTGGAGAAGGTGATAAATGTAATAATAGGCAGCAATAATGGCTCAGTGTTTACACAAGAATGCAGCTGCTGAGGAGAAATCATGCTCGTACAATTTTCTTACACTTTATTTTACAACACCATAATTATCTCTCTGGCTATTAATTTCATTTTTAATATTGTCTATAAGGACAAAAGTGGGAGTTACAGAGGGATGGAAGAGAGGTTAGAGTATAAACTTCAGCACCCATCAGCTCTTTTGTTCCAACAGATCATTTGTGTATATCTGGATTTTCAAGATTTTCCAAGAAATACCCATTCCAGCCACCATGGATTGGTCATATGAGCAGACCTTGTTATGATATTTCAAACAGATCTTATTTGAAGCTGCTATTGTAATCTGTCCTTCTAAGTAAGATTTTGAGGAGAAAAAAGTAATTTACTCTTGCTTTTAAAGTGAAGGTTACAAATTATGACTTGTTTTGAAAAAAACTACTAACTGAAACTGAGTAATTTGGACTAACCTGATAAAAGTGTTCTTGTTTTCTCATCAACCAGAATAATTCCTTTTCAAATCCTCAGCTCAAATGTCATTCTTTTCAGAGAGTATTTGTTGCTTTAGATTTTCTGCGCATTTGTCGTCCAAGTGGCCAGGAGGACAGCCAGGACTCCAGCAAAAGTCAATGGTGTTTCAATTGAAAAGTAATGGAAGTGTTTGTGTTCATTTTGAATTGTTTTCCTGCTAGTAGTGCTTTTGGAGTCAAACAAAAATTTCCTATTAGCTACCACCAACTCAAAGCTAAAATATTTTTTGAGTATGCTTAAAAAACCTTTTCCGTAATTAGTGGCTTTGTATACAATGAATGTGACCGCTTCAAGCTCAGGAAATACACTTTTAAAAAATTTATTATAAAGAAATCAAATTTCAAACTAAAATTCGAGGAGAAAATGAGACATTTGTTAAAGAGTTGTTAAAATAATTTGAGACTGCCAAATTTTACATTATTTCGCACTTTAAAGAATAGTCTATTTTTCTTTAACTTAGTGATCAGATCAATTTTCTATCTGCATGTTTTTGAAGTCCTTGAAGAAAGGTTTAGTTGCGTTGTGTACTTATTTCTTCTCTCCCACTAAAAATGATTCTGAAAAGTGATAAAGATATTTTTTGTGGTGTCACAGTTTAGTGGTGTCACATACATAAGCATGACACTTAGCCTGAAAAATACCAAGCTTATTATAATTATGATTAATCTGACTACCACAGAGTATTCATTTCAACATCCTATCAATGCTGACAGAGCTTTAGCATAGTTCTTTAGTCCAGCAAGACTGGTCAGCAACCATTTCCCCAAAGTACGGAGTGTGTCTCCTCCACTGGCATTCTGATGATGCAGGGGCAGGGTGGAAGAAGTATTCACAGAGGTGGTGGTACACTCCAGGATTACAAAACAGATTGGCAAAAACCCATTTTGAATTTTTTTAGAGTAGCTGGGCTGAGTCAAACCCCTGGGATTTTGAAATATATTGTCTTGGAGGCAATATGCAGGGTGAAGGAAAACACCTTTCTGAAGGGACTATGACTGGGGGTGAGTGTGTTCAGGCTGTTTCAGCAATGACTGTGCAGAAAGAAAAGCTGTCAGTCCCATCATGGGAGAGGCAGCAGCCAGACAGAAAGAGGAGAATGTTCTTGAACACCAAAAGCTCCACATTGTATACAATAGAAAAAGAAAACCAGATCATAGGTGAAATTTAGTCTTTCAAGTCAGAAAAGAACTAGCCAATTAAAATTTTACATGACTGCTAACTATTCTGACTTATATTCTGCTGTTTTGTAGTTTTTCAACAGCAGTCCTTGAATGAGCTGAACTGTTTATTCATATTCTTCTGGGTGTGAAAGGGTATTTTTCCCTCTACTTCAAGTAATATCCAAAAATCTGTAATTATTGACAGCTGCATATTTTAAAGCTGTGCCTTTATCCTAAAAGCCTTAAGAAGTTATGGTTAATCCCCAGAGAAGATAGGGATAATATGAAAGAACATAGAATGCCCTGGCTTGTGACTACAGCAGTCATGTAGAAGGTGGCACATGGATGGTTGCATTGGGGTATTGCAATATTGAAGGAGAAAATGAATGATATTATACAATTGTTAGTGCACACTACAGTCACGCCGTCTGTGGGAATCCATCAGGAAATTGAGAAGGGATAGGATAGCATTTAGCTTTGTATGATTTATACTGTCCCCAAGAGCTATAGCTCTCTGAAAACCCTTGTGCATGTTTGGAAGTCTCTTCTGCTACAGTCCAGGATTTCTCCTGGAGCTGTGAGGGAATGATACAGCTGTACCCAAAAGCAGGAATGTCTCTCAGCACCTCATTGCTGTTACTGCGTCTCAGAGTACAGCTTTGGACCACCCTTGCAGCCCAGCTTATTTAATATACCATGCTGCCCTACTGACTTCAGTGAAACCCTACAGGATGCATGTCAGCTTGGGATTTGGCAGTGGTTGCACACAATTATGTTTTCGTTGGCTGGTGTAACCATTTTGGTTGTGGTCATGGGGGTGTATTATTCTCTGTTGACAGTTGGGACTTTGTCAACAAGTGCACACATGTGCAGTGCCTGGGTAGAGTGTGTTAGCACATAAGGAAATAGTTAGCAGATATGGAAGGTAAAGTAATTATCTTTCTGTCTTGGCTTTAATTACCATTTAATTTTTACGTGCACATTTATGTGTGTAACTCTCCATGTATGTGTATCAGTAAATTTTTTTCAGCAAAAATGTCAAAATGTGGACTACTTCCAGTTAAGCCAACTTTCTCTTTTTCCCACCAGCTCTCTCTTCCTTCTTGCTCTTGTTTTCAACTCCCTCTCTCCCCTTGTTCAGTCCCTGCCCTCCCAGGTCTTTCTTTCCTGTGCATATCCCCTGTGAATGATGAAACATAAAAGTAAAGCAACAAAACAGGAATAAGGCGAAATACAGTCCCTGACCCTGTAATTTGAATACCTTTTGTGTAGCAGTTTGCAGAACATTTTGAACTCATATTCAACTCTGAAAATGATATAAGGAGTGTTTAATAAATGTAAGCCTTGACAGTAGAAAGACAAGGTAGAAAATGGCTGTCAGTGCTGAACTAAGCCTCAGGGTGAACAAATGGGACAGACGCAAGTATATTGCATTCCTCCTACAACTTGCAACTCTTCTTCTGCTTGCCAGCCTCTAAAGAGAGAGCTTGCTGTCTGGAGAAAAAAAAAAAAAAAAAAAAAAAAAAAAAAAAAGCTGACCTTATTGTTCATTTTCAGAAAGCCACAGACCCAGAAATCAACAAGGAAGAGAGCTGGCCCAGGACAGGATTTATGGCTTTTTCTTTCCATTAGCAGTCAAGCTTTGGACAATAATGAAGTTGTCACCCTTAAAACCAGAAACTAGTATACTGAACAGAGTTGTGCTTCTCTCTTCTTTTAGCATGACACACCTCTTGGTCTGGAAGGACTCTCTCCAAAGGTGACATAATAGTTCCCTTCAGTGACCATTCTCAGCTTTGTTTTCAATGCTTTTGCCATACGAGTTCTTATTGACTGGAAGCTGCTGGCTCAATTAATGCAACCCGTTGAGCAGTTTGCAACAATAATTCCTGCTTTAACTGATGTAGTCCTGTGTAGAACTGGCAAACCAGCGGTAGAACGCTTTGCACGTTTGCAGTTTCTTCTCCAGACAGTTCTTAGAACAGTCATGGGTTTGTTCCGTTCTTTTTCCTAAGCCCAGAGGAAGATTCAGGGAAGATTGCCCAATGTTTTCTGGACCTTTGCAACTTGCAAAGCTCATTGCCCAATATAATCCTTTACTTCTTAAAAGAGAGACAATTACCCAAAGATGTTTAGAGATATATTTTTAAAATGCTGTATCCTGCGAAATGAGTAAAGAATGTCATCAACTCATGAAATGTTGAACACTCTTCAGATATGAGAAAATCTGCACCTTTATAATTTTCAGCTTAGAAAAGTGTTGTAAGAGTACAACCAGATATAATGAAACTTTTCCATTTCTTATTAGCATGGGACAATATGTGGCTTTTAACTTTTTTTAATTAATGGAGTTTAGAGTCATTTTCACAAGCTGACCACACTCAGAACAGAAAAGAGTGTATTTTAAGGGAAAATCCTGAGTTTTTCAATTTTTGCTGAAAGCAATGGCATGGTGCTCCAGACAGCCTGTAGTGACTTGGAGTTTAAGGGGTGCTTAATGCCATATGACATTTCCTTCTGTTAGAGTTTTTGGCAAGAGTTTACTGGCTTTGCAGTGTGTGCCTTTTAAGGCCTCTGATAAATGATTAGGCAGATAGTTTAGCCTATTGTTGCCAGTAGGAGTAAGGCAGTAACTCCAAGAGAAGTGTCCAGCTAATGTATTAATGCCTTAATCCAGACCAATAATATGATATAGTTTGACATGTCTGGCATATGGTTTCTATCATCTCAATATTCTTCTCTGTTCCTCCATGACATTATAGACAACTAACCAAAATAAAGAGAAGCAGGAATTTCTTCACCCATAAAATATATTCTCAGATGTTCTGTATTTTGTTCCAGCTCTTTGGTTGATTGGGTAATGAAGTGATCCTAAAATTTAGTGATTACTTCACTGACTGTCTACAGTATTTTCTTTCAGAATATCCTGTGGCATTATCATTACTGGTCCCTGTCATTAGAAATAGTTACCCAAAATCTGTGATGTGCATGCACTTTGCACTTGCACTGTAACTATCCATGGGTACAGTGCATGTGTTGGGTGTTTGGACCCTTATTATCCTGCAGGAATGAGGTGCTGACATTGTAGAAATGTGATTTTAAACCAAAGTGCATTTTGCAAGCTAGAGGTTTTGCAGCAGCAGCTAAAGGAAGACAATTGTATCCAGGGGACATTTAAAAATAAGTAGAATAATGGAGTTTTTGTACCATAGTTACGTGCTTATGTGCATGTGCTTCTTTCCAAGCAGATTATACATGGAATAGCCAAAACATATGTCACTGGGTACCTGTGACAGTCTTAGGCCTGGCTTAAGTTTAAAGGCCCATGCAAACTGTACACTTAAAACACTGGCCTAAAAGGAGCCTTTTCCTGCAGCCCTAGGAGTACAATGTAATGTTGGCTCTGAGCACAGCAGGTTACTTGCCTCTTGCTCCCACATTGGCCCCACTCTGCCGTGAGCCCAGCTGCATAGGCAGAGCCAGGTCTGGAAGGTACTGAGGATGCAGTCAGCCCATGGTGGCTATTACAGGTAGGTATGGCTGTATGCACAATCTGACCTATCTCATTAATTACATTTCCCAATGTTTTCTTCTTAGTTGCATTATAACTCATTAGCAAACATCAGAGAACGTCTTTAGAGAAACTGCATGTGGTCAGGATGCAATATTACGTCAGGTATAAGGCAAGGCAATACTTTATGTAAAGTACACCAATAAAAGTTATATCCCAGGCTGAAGGGCTTACTGGTCTGCTGAGAAGGCTATTTGTGGGCTAGCATTTTAAGTGCTTTAACAGAGCTGTAAAGGGAGGGCCGCCATCTGGCTCTTGTTTTCACTTCAAACTTTATTTTTGTATTCCCTGATAAATTAACTTACTATGCAGTCTTTACATTTTGTGGCTGTTGCAGTTGTGTGTTATGTCTGTTGTTAGTAAAGAAATGTGGATAGGCACGTATTAGGCAAATGAAGGGATTTATCTTCTCTAAGTTGATGCATGGTTGTCTGTTTCTTTCAGGATAAAGAGGCCCAGAAAGACTTAGAGGCTTTACTTCTTACACTGAAGCTCTGATACTACGTACTTTTAACTCTTCATGCTGTAATAAAATTGCAAAACTAAAAGGAGAATCTACAGTGACTGGGAACTGCGGGTGAATTTCAGCTAAGTCAATGGAAAAACAGTCATTGATTTTGGTTGACTTGGAACATGGCCTTTAAGTGTCTGGCAATTTTGGTATTAAAATAATACATTCATTTTTGATTATTTATAATCTTTTACTGAAGTTTAATTTTAGATTTCTGACACTGTGAGTCTGATTCTCTGAACATGAAGTCCACTGCTGGCAATGGACATATTGGGGGTTAGAATGCAAAAGGAATAAATCTCACTCTTTGAAAGATTAATCACCTAGTATGGGATGCCAGCATAGAA
This sequence comes from Cettia cetti, assembly GCA_013401135.1. NCBI lineage: Eukaryota > Metazoa > Chordata > Aves > Passeriformes > Sylviidae > Cettia > Cettia cetti. The sequence continues at coordinate 82,665 of VZUI01037660.1, read as the reverse complement.
CTGTGTGTAGCATAAATAAACAAAAAAATGTTTCTATAGTAAATTATATTTATATCAACTAATTTACACAGATGTGTATGGAAGAAAATCATGAATATTTATGTTTACACATTTCTCTACTCTTAAAAAAATTACAATCTTGTTGAAGTTAAACAAAGCTGTTGCCGCAACAAAGCTCTTTTTACTTTAAACCTATTGTTGGTTTTACAGAGAAATGAGAAAATTTTATAAATTAAATATTATAATTTATTTGTACCATCAAGTACAATATTAAAGATCAAACCAATTAAATGAAGTGGTTAAGATTAATCTACTACAGCTGTGCTGTTTAATGGATTTGTATCAGGACCTCCATCAAGTTTGTGAAGCCTGGCTCTCTGTCTTTGAAAAGCTGCCTAATGTGGTTTCATCAGAGTGTCTTTGAAGAACCTAGTCCAGCATCTGTCCATCACTAACCTTTTATATCATCCATATATCATCTAACCTGTACATAAAAATAGACTACTAAAGACTTGCTACTTCTGTCTGTGTTGTACAGCAGTGTTTTCAATAAAATGTAGCAGAGAGGGAAAGAATTTCCATTCGCCACTGGAGTGACCAGAGAATACACCAAAGTCTGTAGAAGAATAGAGGCCAGTTGTGATTGGTTTTTAATTCAGGATCTTAATCTAAATGCAGGGAGTGTATCTGGAAGAAGTAGGCATTTCTGTTAAAGGACATATAAGAATTGAGTAAGGACAACTATATGTTCCCTTGATCTATTTGATGTGTAAGATAATGTGGACCACTTTATAGCAAAGACAGGGAAATCTTCACAAATTGAAATATGCATTTTAGTTTTTTTTCTAATATTCATTCTGTGGAAAATAGTTTCTATATGTCTTTCTCAATTCAAGAGCTCTTTTTTTTTTAATACATAATTTCAGAGAAAAGGGAAAATACCATGAAAGATTAATCCTAGCAGTTCCTTCTGTGACAGAGTGTTGTGACTCACGCAGAGTAATTGACTTGTGAATGGGGAAGCTGGACAGGTGACACATCGTGATAAGGGGCTGTTGGTAAAGCCTGCTTTTGACGTTTTCATAGCCAATGCAGGAAGCATAGTTTAGAAGAATCTACAAGACTGATTTGTACTTAGAGTTGTTGTTAACAATTAACTGTCACCTAGGAAGATGTAATAAGGAGGACTTTACTGAAAACAATTTTATGCTAATTGATATCCTTTATAAAATAAATTAGATGATGCAATAGATACTTCATTTACAAGTAATTATTGGTGATAAAAGCTGAAAGTGTATTGGAGGAATAGATTAGAACAAGAAGTTACTTACATTAATTACTGAAATTACATGACATAAGTAGGATTTTCTTCATTAAGGGCAAATATAAAGTCTTGAATTGAAGTAATTAAAAGAAAGAGATTGGAGGAGACCAGGTTAGTTGTGATTCTGTGGAAAAGGACATGCAGATTCCAGTGAGTGGCAAGTTAATCATGGGTCAATAATGTTATGTTTTTGTAAAAAAGCAAATTTCATACTAGACTGAATAAATAAACATTCCCCATTAAATTCACATGAAATAACCTTTAACTCTAATTAGGCCTAATAAGTTCTAATGAGGTCTGAGCTGGTATACTGTATCTTGTTTCAGGCACCACACTTGAGGGAGGTTGGGGGCTAGCTGGAAGGAGTCCAGTGGAGAGAGAGACAAGAAAGATGAGAGTGCTAGACAACATTATTTTGCATGTAAAACATGAAAGAATTTGGTGTGTTTAGTCTGCGGGAGCAAGGGCTAAAGGAGTATTCACATTTGTAAAAAGCTTTTGCAGATAAGACAGTAAAAAAAGAACCTCAAACCTTGTCCTCCAAATACCCTATTCATAGGACAAGAGGTAATTGCCTACCTTCAGATTAGGCATTGGGAGAAAATAATCCTGATGGTATCTTTGCAAAGCCCTGCAATACATTTCCTGAGAACATTATAAAATCATTTACTTAAGTTTTAGTATAGAAGTTGAATCAGATTTCATGCATTGGTAGTGTTTAAGGCACAGTTCATCCTCTGGCAGAGGTTGGACTAGATGACTTCTTAAGGTCCCTCCTGGCTTTGCTATCCCTGGGGAGTGCTCAACTCCAGCTCCCTACGGGCCATAGGCACTGCTGCAGGGGTTCAGAAGTCGGTGGGCTGTGTCTGCACACACTGGCTCAGCATTTGGGCCCAGACTACCAAATGAGTTTGTACTCTGTTGCATTTATCAGCATGATTCAAGACTTGAATTTAAAGATGTGCATCATGACTACCATTCACCATTTATTTGTTATAAATGTGGTTTTAATCCACATGGTTAAATTTTTAAAGAAATGTATGATTTTATAAATGAAATTACTGATGTTTCTTTTCAGCCTTCTGAATTAAGCCCATTATTCTGTTTTAATTTTTGCTCATTACTAGCGTATATGTAGAATTACAAATTAACATCTGTGAAAGAAAAGGCTGGGCTTTATTATTTCATTCTAAATTGTCTGTAGTAATTTGCAGAAATATTAGTCACACAAGTAAGAAAGAGCTCAGATATATTGTGCTCTTAAAAGTTTTTACTAATTAGTATACATGATCATTCTCAATTTTTTTGTTTCTGATTTGCTAATTTGAGAACTTTTTAAATTGAAGCACGTTCCCTAGATTGTTCCCTAATTGCTCCTTGGAATAAAGCTTTTGCATTTAGTTGAAGGCCCAGGCTATCTGTTCTCTGTGTCATACCAGCTGGAGAAAAAGCAAAGCATAGCTCCAGAGGGCCATATGTTTTCTTTTTTGTTTAAAATATCCACAAGCAGACAGTCACTTCCGTAGTTTGGTCTCTGTGGAGGAGCTAGATTCTGTGATTCTGTATTAACCCCCTGCGGGTTTGAAGCCAAACGGAGCAGATGGGGCTGCAGCCTTCCAGAAGCCATGGTACCTCCTTCACTACTTCTGCTGTGGCATCTCTTGTTTGCTCTCTGCTCCACTACATACACTGTAAATCCTCTGTGGTAATTTGTCTCTTTACATACTTGCAAAAAAGTGAGCTCAGGGGGCCTTGACCTTGTACCAGGATTTAGGTGCTTCATTAGAGTTAAAACTACTAGTTCTGCCATCCGTGATGATTGAGGTAAGTTTTATTTCTTGTGGTGAAGCTAAGGCTTCTGTCACAGAATCAAAATCCCTTTGCAGTCCTCCCTCTGCAACACACAGAGCACATGATACCTTTTTTGTAGCAATGGCACACATTGGAAATGTGGAAATGGTAACAGAGATATGCTCTCTTATTATGTTGTTTGGAGCACTGTCTTTCCTTCTGCAGAGTCAAGGTGAGATATGCATTTCTGTGTAGTAATATCAATGACTTCTGCAATCAGTTAGAAAGCTGTCCACCAGCAGTGAATAGCTGATGATCTAGAAAAGAAAGTGACAAGTTCTATGTCCAACTAAAAAAAAACCAAAACAACCCTCACCTAAATCCATGCCTACAACTCTGTTATTGTAGTATTAAAAGCCTGAACTAAAAAACAAACAAACAAAAGACCCCCCCGAAGCGAAAAACAACACTGAAAGCAAAGCAACAACAAAAGAAATGCAATGAAGAAATGGCTACCAGAGATCCAACCATGTTGAACCCAAACATAGCAGCTTATTTGGACCTACTTATCTTCAGCCATTACTACCTGATTACATTCTGCTTGAAGTACCTAGAACTGTAGGGTTGCATTATGCATTCCAGCAAGATTGGTGGGTTTTCTGGAATTTTCCTGGACAATCTGGAGGCTAGTCTTGTGTTGGTTTTTCGGTGGGCACAGTAGTGCATTACACCTACTCCAAATTAGAAAGTGTTGTGACAAGGTGACAAAATTGTATTGCAGCATTCATCCAGTGCAAACTCAAGGGCCAGTATTTTTATTTGCTCTTTTTTTCTTCTGCACATAAGGTTATATTCTTATTTTCCGGCACTTTTCCTTCTTACAGGCTTCCAAGTTCCTTGGAGAAGAAACAAATCAAACTCTCTTGACAATACAAAAAGAAGTAAGCTTTTCTGGCCCTGTCTATGTTTGTGTAACCCATGCATGTGTGATGCTGGGAAATGAAGCACTGGAACTAAGAATGTGAAACATTAATAATTCCCTTTTTTTTTTTTTTTTTGGAAATATTTTACTCATTTAAATAAACAACCAGTGACTCTAGAAGTATCTGTGGGATCCAGTATGAACTTGAATATGAACAATCTGAGCTCTGTGCTTGGTAGTGCTGCTGACCCATGATGTGACTGTGGGGTTAAGCTACTTAGCTACATACCCAAGTTACACACACGCAAACACTGTCTGTCCACTCTTCATATGTTTTGTTTATTAAGATTAATTATGAGCTGGTTTGAATTGCCTACATGTATAAGCTAAAAATAGAGCCACACAATATTTACAGGGAATATTGTAACTTAAACATGTGTTAAGGATATGGACATGAATATGGATGTGCGTTTTCAAAACTAGGTTCAGGTTTCTGATTCATGGATAAGGGTAACCAACATGGCTGTTGAAATTTCAGTCTCCAGAGAGAAATGCTCTTATTTGTTGTTCAGAAAAAATGTGGCAAATCAGCAAAGTAGATTCAGTGATTTATTTGTGTTTTCCTAATCTTGGAAAAGAATAATTTATGAAGAAATGAAAATTCATTTGTAAAGCTCCTGACTGTGGCTCTGGGTTAAGGATTACTGTTTTGCAGAATGTTAGGCCAGCTTACATAGTGCTCTATAAAATCATATATGAAGTCTTAAAACTAATAAAATACATGTTTTTCAAATTAGAACAGCAGAAAACATCTAATGCAACACTTTTAAGTGCAGCGAGGGGTTCATACAGAAGCACTGCTAGAATGTGTGTTGCTTTGGATACCACCAGCGTACGGGTATTGGCAGTTTCAGGCACAACAGTGTTCCTGGTGCCTTCACCACGAATCCCTGAGCAAGAATTACCAGTGCACACTGGCACAAAAGACCATAATTGAGTGTGTGATCCCACAGTCATTTGACATTATCTTTGTTTTAGAACTGTTTTCCTTACTGAAGAGTAGTTTCACGTGACTTGTCCTGTGATATTTTGGTGCCATTGAGAGCATGGCAAACACAGACATCAGTGAGTCCCAGGCCTTGTGCAAGGATGAGATTTTTAAAAGTACCTGCATGACCTTGTGTGACGTTTGCTTCTGTACTAACTAGTACTCAATCCAGCCTGTTCCATTGGTGCACTGCTTTCATGGCCTTTTACAGCCAGTCCTACATGTCCGAACAGGTTGATTCAGGAAATGAGAAGGCAGGTATTTTCAGCTGTCATGGGAGACATTCAGAACAATAGATCAAGGGGGAAACAAACCCAACTACTGGAGCTGGACCTGTATGATCATTTGAGCAATACTTTTAATTAGCTGTCCACCATGCATGATTTCTCTAAAGGTCATTAGTTTGTTTTCTCTAGAGGGAGAATTTCGTGATTACTCTAGCCTATTGCACACCACAGAATTTTTCTACACTCCCACAACTTATTTCCCCATCTGAAACAATGGGGCTGACAAGGCTTCTTTCACCCATGAGGATTGAGGATGGTTTGAAATAAAACATAAGAAAAACACACAGAGAACACACAGAGAAAGAAGTGGTAAAACAGCCTTCACTTTTTAGGCATCTTTTACGCTTTTGATCAGCCCTCAGAACGCTGTCAGGGAAGACAAAGCCTTGGGAAGCATTTTTGCTGGTCCCAGGCTGGTTTGGAGTATGTGGAAAGCCTGTGCAGCTGTACCTCTGGCACTGAAGTGTGTGAGCAAGACGGCGAGCAGCAGCCAGGCGGGCAGGAGAGGCAACACACCCGGCTGAGCGGCCAGGGCAGCGGCCCCTGATGAGGTTCAGGTGTGCCCAGGCACATTTCATCGGCACAGCCGCGTGTGATCAGTGGCTAAGCGCCTTCGGTGCACCGCTGGCTCCGGAGCTGTGCTGCTGCGGGAGGCTACAGGATGGCGGCTGGGCCCGTGGGGGCTGCTGGGCCGGAGGCGAAGGAGGGGTGAGTATGTGCTGCGTGTGGTATCCAGCTTCACCCTGCTGTGTCTGTGTCAGGAGTGCGTGCGGGATACGTGTGCTGGGTGCTGTAATGGTGCGTGTTTCACAAGCCTGCGTGTCTGCTTGTGGCACAGGCCGGCATTAAGTTAAAAGAGAAAATCTGGAAGCTGTCCCTTGCCGAGGTAACCGAAGGTCGACAGGATTTGGTAACTCCTGTGGGAAGGCATGTTAAGTCTTGAGCCTTAACTAGCTACTTGCGAGATTTTCCTCTGTGTGGGGCTTTCACTCCCCTCAGGCCTGCCATGAGATCTGAGGGGATGCTCCGGGGCTCTGTCACTGCCTTTTGCTGTGGGGCACTGCTGCATGTGGCAAGTGAGAGAGAAGTGAAAATGGTCATTTTCTACTTTCCTTGCTTCAAAAGACGTGTTTGTTCTTGCTCATCAACTTAAATTTATACGGAAAAATACAAGGCAGAAAAAGACAGTTCAAATGCATTGCCTGTGAGCTGCCGTTTTCCTGTGGCAAGAGCGTGTTACTGTTAAACGTGCACTCAGATAAAGCCAGGACACCGATGTGAAAACATTGCTGTAGCTCGGGTTTGTGGGGGAGGATGTCTTTTAACTGCCAGCAGTTTATCCCATTCCTTCCCTAACTGGTTACAGGCTCGGTTAAAATCCCCCCGAGGGCCCTGCAGGCCCCGTGGCGGGCGTGAGGCATCGGCGGCGGCTGCCGGGGGCCGGGCTCGCCTGCAGCTGCCGGGGGAGGTCACGCTGAAGCCACCAGCTGAGGGCCGCTTCAGTACCTGGCAGCCTTAAATAAAAGCAAAGGGTTGCCGTGTCTTTCCGAAGTGGTTGGGGGGGAGTTATTTGATCATTAAATTCAGACTAGAGAAGGAACTTTTCTTGTTGGAAAATGAAGGAGCTTTTCTTATGTCAAACCGTGAGCAGCAGAACAGAAGCAAATGTTCAGTGTGGCACAGTGGTACGACTGAGGGCCAACAGGCTGGCTGGGTTCACCTGCATTTGGAAAACTCCTGATTTCTGTGTTGCACTGGATTTACTCCGGCAGGATTGCTATGGATCCTGTCTGGATTTGAACGCAAATAGTAATTGCGTGGGCAGAAATTGTATGGAGACCAAAGCTTTTGTGTTTGGGTGTAAATACATACAAAAATATTTGTCTGGATAGATATATCTATAAGTTTAATAGCGGAGTTAAAGTAGATATAACTTGCTGTGTTTTGTAGTTTCAATAAGCAACTTGATTACTTTGTGAGCTTTTTGAAATTTCTATCCATGTACGAAGTGAAAACTTGAGAAGGACTCTGCCTGCACATCCTTTTATATCATAACTTCAAAATGCAGAGTTAAAACAAGAAAGGGAATTGCCACAGCACATAGCTGGACCTCCCTCTGAGAGGAAAGACAGGAAAAATACCTGTTGAACACAGGATACCTTGTGTGCCGGAGAGGAAATGCTAGATGATAACCCTGCAGGCTCATCTTTGTGTAGAGCTGTCAGTTCCTAATGGAAGTGTCTTATGTGTTCACTTTGGGGCGGGCAGATGGTACAGAAAAAGGTAAAAGATGCTGTAAATTAACATATTAGCTTCCTTTGCCTTCCCTCTCCAACTGTGAGCTTGTGAACTCCATGAAGGGGTTACTGAGTCAGTGGGAATCGACACACAGACCATCAACCCTTTCTCTATCGTCTGGATGATGGTTCCCAAAACATTTTATCTGCTTCCAGGCAGTCTGTGGCTGAAGGAGAGGATGAGGATCAGGGGACAGCTTTATGTGTTGACATGGGGTTTTGTCTTTTGAGATTTTTTTTGTTTTGGTTTTTTGTTTTTTTAAGTAAGGATTATGGTTTGCAGAGAAATGCTCAAGGAGGAATGTTTAATACCCATCTGTGGTATATTTGACTTTCTTTGGTTTTCTGAACTCAGTAGTTGTTCACCAAAAAGTGAAGTAAATCCTGTGAGAGTGGGGGGGGCACAGAAATTTCAGGCAAGGCTGAAGCTGTCTTAGCTCTTAAGTATGCGGAGACTGAAGCACATCCCTGAGTGGCTCCTGCTGAGATGCTAATAACTGGTCTGCTCACCCCTATTACACCGAATCTCTCCCAGGTTTCTTGCCAACACAAGTGGTATTTTCAGTCATATCCCAAGTAAGGAGAGGTCAAAATGTAACCTTAAACCAATGAGCTTTAGAGGCAGCTTTGCAGGGGCTGTGAAGTGCTTTTTCTGCCAAGCGTATGGGCAGAATTTCCAGCAGAACCACAGGCCTGTCAGTGGGTTTGACCTGAGACAGTTGGGGCCCTGTGGCCAAAAGGGAAAGCATCTATAAAAATTAAGCCTGCAGCAGGGCTGTGTACATCTCCAGGACTTCAGTTTCCATGGGTTTTCACAATTTCTGTTTTATGATGTTGATTTTCTGTGACTCTTCCTCTCTGGAGCTGGCTTTGATTTTTATTCTGATTTTTCTGACACTTGGCAGTCAGAAACAGAGGAATTTGGAATCTTAGTTCAGCTTTTTATTTCTGCACTGGTATCTTCATTACTGTGTACAGCCTCCAAAATATTTAATGCTTAGTGCACACAGTATGTACAACTGAGGGGGGAAATTATGTGTTTACTGAGTTACTTTTAATTCCATAACTGTTTTATCAGATAGGGTCCCTTCTCATCTCTAGGATCAGCTTTTGCAACTGAGTGGTGCATCTCTTTTTTCCAGAATCTTATAAAAGCTACAAAAGTGGGAGATTTTTTGCACCAGAGATGTGGGGAATTGCAGTCAGTTGCTCAATATAATTAAAATAAAATACAGGTGATGTGGAAACTTGGGTACAAAGCAATCCAATTGCTCGAGTCCACATTTCCATTTTTCCAATGACATAATAGATTTTTCCAGTTGTTATTGACAGATTTCAGAAGGATATATCTCATATTCAGACAGGTTGAGTAATTCTTGATATTGCAGGCATTAGGGCAGCCTTAGAGAGACTCATGGTGTTTCAGCACAGATGGAGTTTGCTGCTAGATTTTTGACATCACAAAAGCTGCAGTTTCTAAACCGTTGTAAACTTAAGGGATGGGAGGAGCCAACAGGTTTTCTGGTGTAGGAAAGAAAACAGTTTTCAGCACAATGTTATCATAGTGATAATACATAAGAACTTAAGAAAAATCATATTAATACCAGAATGAATATGTTAACTTTGAGTTGTATTTTTCTTATTAATTAACCTCTTTATTTTTCCCCTCATAAAAGTAGCTTTAACGTTTCCTTGAAACTGATCTGCAAGGAGGCATGCCCATCAATTAAATTTTAACAGAACTATATAAATGCACCATGGCTATGCTTCCATTAAACAGAGATCACATGGCAGCCAGTAGTTGTATCCTACCAAGCTGAGCAGCCTGCAAGGACACGTGTTGGGGAAACGGTGATGCTGGGCAGCCACTGAGTCACCAGCACTGTGATTCCCTCTCTGGCATTGTGCTCTTTGCAGAAGGCACATCCATTGCTGTTCTCATTAGTCACGTTCAGGACCGTGCTGCAAGCATTATAAAGGAAAGGAAGGAGAAACCTGACATGTACCAGGAGTTTTGCTTTGAGTCTCGTGTGTTCCCGGCTGTCATTTGGCTGGGACAGGGGGACGCTGAGGAGACTCAGCCTCTCTCAGTGCCGGGCAGCAGTTGCTGAGGTGCCTGGGGCACGGTGCTTGTTCCAGGAACACAGAGTTTTGTTGATTCCACAATTAAATGCTATGGGATTTTAATTTGCTCTTTACTCATTTTTCATTTCCTTAATTTTTGGCATTCAGTTGCAATTCTGTTGAAAAGATTGCCCGGGGACATGAATCCTTTCCCGGAGCTGAAAGTGTGATTAGCAAAGCGCTTGCCTAGGATCTCCTCCTTAACACCCATCCCTTTCCCTAGGGGAGGGCTGGGCTTGCTGTGTGGGCTATGCTTGAAATGCATCCGTAACTTCTGTGGTTCCAGGAAGCCCCAGAGAGAGGCTTGGTGAGGGGCTTGGCTGCACTGATGTGCTGGTGTTACAATTCACTCTTCTGTTTCTAGATTGTGGACTGAAATTCATGAGCCTGCTTGGGATCCCAGGCAAGGAACAGAAAGAATTAAGGCATGTCCCAGTGTAGCAGCATGGTGGTGCTCCCCTCAGGGTCTGCAGCCTTCCCTGCTCAAAGGCTTGACACAGCATGTGTGTCTGCATCCTGTGACGTGCTCTCAGTCCATGCTCTAAACCTTGTTGGGGAAACTGATGTATCTGCCCTTTGGGAATGGAGAGACTTTGCTGCCCCTGAATCCCATGACTGCCCTTGCCTTCGGTGTGTAAGTGCTGCTCTGAGTTTGTATTGTCAGACATTACCAGTGGAGTAGAATTTAAGGGATTATATTTAACTGTTGGTGACTCTGGCTTGGTCCCAAACAAGGTCTACTAAAATCACCTTGTGTTTGGGAATTGGCCCCAGCATTATTTACTAATTCCTGAAATGCAAGGGAGAAACAATTCTAATGTGCATCTGTGTGGAAGATGTTTGTCAATATAACATTTTTCTGGGATAACTCCTTTTTCAATGATTAAATATTAATTAGCAAGGGCTATGTAAAAATTTTTGTCTTCCTTCTGCAACAATATGAAACTCAGCTGTGGAACTTGTCTCTCCTTACATGAAAGCTTTCACAGAAAGATTATGGGCTGGCTGTTGTCCTCCTTTTGCACGGGAGTTAGGTGTCTAAAGGACTTCTAGGCCATACTGTCTTGAAAGCTTGAGAACTCCACCCTGAGGTGAAGCAGAAATATATTGGAAGCATCTGGTATTTATTGTGGTTAGGTATAGCCAGAAATTTAGTCCTGCTAATGTAACCCATCTTCTGTTACTGTAAGGACCTCTTGAATTTCCTTGGTAACAAACACCCTTCCTCTGCTTCCAGAAATCTTTGGCTTACTTGCAACATCCGGAACCAAGGAAACTTCAGTTGACCCAGCTCCGTGGTATTGAAATCTCTACGTGATCTGTTCACACCAGTCCTACTGCAGCATCAGGCTGCTTAATAGCATATGTGTGTCTTTTTCCAAATAGGAGTGAAGTATGGAACAAAGCAGAAACCTGGCCTTTTATTTCTGCAAAGGGAAAAATGTATAAAAGAGTATGGTGATCTCATTATTCCTACTGTTTTTTCATTGGGAGATAAGAACAAAGCTTGTGCAACCAGAACAAATTCTGTCAGACGAGGTGGGCATCCCAGCTGTGAACTAGGACATGCAAGATTGTTCAAGATTTTTCTCCTAGCCAGCTTATATGGACAAACTCTACTACTCCTTGAAGTGTTCTTATTACTAACTAAAACACATACTGGTTCTTTAATGTACCATGGACTAAGCTCTCAGGTTTCATCTTGCTGGCCAGACTGAAGAGCAGGGAGATGTCTGGCTGCAGGTGAAGATTACCCTTTGCTAGGTGCTGAGGCCTCTTTTGAAGAGGAGCGAGAGGCTCTATTTCTCATGTATTCCTGTCATTGCCTTTTGCTGTCCCCTGTGCCTTGCAGACCGAGGCAGGAGGGTCACATCAGTGAACTCCAGCCCCAGCTTTGCTTTTAAAGCAGAATTTCTTCTGCTGGTCTGTGAGAATGGCCAATCAGCAGTGACAAGAGAGATCTCTGGATAGCAGAACAGCTCTTGAGATGAGGTTTGTTGCATAGGTCGTGGGTAAAAGAGCTTTGCCTGAGCTGCCAGCCCCAGCTCAAGGCATGCCCCGAAGAGAGAGAGAGAGAGAAAGGGCAAAAGGGAGAGAGCAAGAGAGCTAATTTCTTGTTACATTATATTACTTTCTGTCTTGAATATTCTGGTTTACAGCAACCAACCGGTACAAGACACAAAAATCCTACAGAATTTACATACAGCCTATAAGAATTACTACATTACCATACTGTGTTACATTTTAAACCCTAAGAACTACTTTCTAAACCTTTTCTTCTCCTTGCCACACTGGCAGGGTCCCTCAGACCTTTGGACTTTTGGCATCCCCTTATTTGCTAAGGGTATTGTTCAATCAGAAGAGATTCTCCTTCAGCTGGCTAAACCATTGTCTTCTCCAGTTGTTCAGTAACTAACTGGCTTGGCATCTTAAATATCAAAACTGGCTTTCGTTTCTACCTCGCTTGTAGGTTTCATATGCTCAGAATCTTTTTCCAGGAAATCATATTTGTAAGGCTTTCCTGCTTCATCCTCCCTGACACTGTCATAACTCAATTTTTCCCTCTGCAAGGGTAACTGTGTGTGGAAACCTCTAATGCTGGGCTTCTTGAAGCTGAAAGCCCCAACAAGACTACAGGGTTATTGCTGTATTGCTGCTGGCTGTGTATTTCTGCTCAGTAAAAAGAGCCTGGAGGCTCTAATGCAATGGGGAGCCCAACATGAGGGAGATGTTTCAGCTGAGCCTTGGTCCTTGATCATCAAGGGTTATGTCCATGTGCACCAGACCTGGAGCCAAAGATGGAGTGTTGAGGCCTCTCTTCCTGGCCCGTGTGCCCGTATCATTTCCAGCAAAGGTTTCGCTCCCTCTTGTGTAGTGTCTGTACCTTTCCTTGTTTGGGCTCTCCCCTGGGGTTTGGGTGTGCAGGATCCCAGATAGTTTTGCCTCCTGAAGGTGGTGTCCTAAGATGAATGAATGTGTTTGGTTTTGCATATGCAAATTTCTCAACAGATTCTCAGCCATAGATGTAGGATACCAGGTTCATGTCCCAGCTTTCCTAGAAGTTTACACTTGAGGTACAAATGCCAAGGGAGCTGAGTCTGGTGTCTCTGCAGCCCAGTGGGTATCTGCTTTCTCTTGGTTTTTCTGTCAGTGCAGGAAAGCTCTGTAGGTAGCACAAACAATTCATTACAGGTATTGAGAGCGATACAGGGACACCTGGATAGCATTCCAGGTACTGTTACCTGTGAAACTGCATTTTATGTTGTTGTGGCCAAGGCTATAGCTGGACAATTAGAAGGAGAATAATTTTCTAACTAGGATGCAAACTGAACTTTTCTAGGCATTTAAACAGTTTATAGGATACTGCATTTTAATTGATGTAAACCCTTCCAGCAAGGAGGCAGAAGGGGATTTACCAAGCTTGGAAATAATTAAAATCATGCTGAAATTTTCCTAACAGGTACTAAATGTGACATAGTGTGTGGTCTCTCTGACAGGGTCGCCTTTCCCTATAAATGGAAAAGTGCAACATCAGATGTTTCAATGCATGCACATAGATAAACAGTTCTTTTATGACATATTAAGAACAGTTTGGTTTATGGCTCTTTAGATGTATCTTAAAATCTTGTTTTATTATGACTTTAGCAGAGCTGTCCAATTTCCAAGAAGTGCTTCTAAAGCAGGATGAGGTTTGTACCTGGTTTTTATTAACTGCTTTACCAGCTAAAAATAAACCTAGTTGCAGACAGCTGACAGCAATGTGGACCCTCAATGTGTTTCATGAAAAATAATAATAATAATTCTTGAGGGCATGGAGGCAGAAATCAAGCTTTTTGTCTCCAGGAAACTGTTTCGCTCATCTGGGAGAAGGGAAAAGGTAACCTGACAGTTTTTGAAATTTACTGATATTCATTAAGATCACTGACTTTAAATGGAGCTTTAGTTAATTATGAACTTTAACCCCATGTTTTAGTATTCCTGGTCAAAATATATGGCTTTGTCATGCCTTGCAGGCTACTGGCAGAGAAGTTCTCTGGTAGTGTGTATGAAAGGATCCTGGGGTTGTATGTCAAAAGAAAACTGCAAGCGCAGAATTACAATTACAGTGGTCTGTTTTGTTTTGTTTTTCTTTGAAACCAGCATAGGGATGTGGTGATTCTCTCTACTTCATTCTTTACTCATGTCTGAGTGCCTTTGTGAAGAGACTCAAACTGACTTAGGAGTTAAAGTTTCAGTGGAAGAATTCATAGAACCTCTGCAGGAGTCCAAGCCTGTTACTAAGCACAGGTTGAGGGCCAGTGCCTGGAAAGAAGCAATATTAAAAAAATATATAGTCTGGCCAAAGCTAGACAAAGGAAAAGAAGTATTCTAGAAAAACACTGGGCTACTTTCCAGCCTTACTGTGTAAGCCTGTGCTGCTACTGCTACTGTGCTATTTACCCTGGAGTCATATGTCACTGAAGCCTGTCTTTTCAAATAGTGCTGCTGTTTAGCAGTCACAACTAAAAGGCAATAAACCACATGCATTTAAGCTGAAAACATGATGTACCTCCTAATAAACTTGGAGACCACTTCTGTGGCACAGTTTAATCGTGCTGGGTTTGGTGAACATCTGTAAACATGTTTTTGTGTGTTGGATAAAAGAAAGTCTCTAAAAATTTGAAGTAGAGTTTGATAGCTGTTTTTGATAGCTGAATAGAATGTTTTTGGAGCCTGAGAAAGCATGCATTCTGGAGGGATTTTGACCAATATCTATGCAAGGATGAGAGAGCAAAGGAAAAAATTCCAACCCACAAACCAGGCATTGGAAAGGAAAAGGTAGAGTTCTAATTTCTAGTTATTCTTGAAGTGTATTTAGTGGCCTGAATTCCCCTGCCCAGATTTGCATTGGCATAAATTTTTTTCTATCTTTAAAATTTAACTTTCAGTATGCAGTAAATAATAAAAAAAAAAAGTCAGTAAAAGGTAATTGCCAGATTAGGGACTAAGTTGTTTACAAATGTGTTGATCTGTAGGTTTTCCTCTCTTAAAGCCTGACCACAAAGTTTGACTGAAGACATGCTATGCGTTGACTACAGTTGTATTGATATTTGAAAATGAGAACAGATAACAGTATTTTGCAAGGTATTGTTTTTTTTAAAACTAAGGGGAAAGCTTACATTCCTTGGTTACAGACTTCTTCACTAAAGCTCAGTAAACAAACAGGGCACTGTTTCTTATCCATGGCTTCAGTTGCACTGCTTCACCTACTGCCACAGGTTAGTTTGCTGCCTGTAGTGCTTAAATGATACTACAAGTATCAAAGACACTGAAGTGCTATTTAGAAGTTTAAAAGGATTAAAATCTTTTGAAAGTAAGGGGCATTTTCAACAGATGTTCACACCTGTGTGCCCTCTCCCAGCGGTTTGGGAGTGGTCCTTTGTTAGACCCTTCAGTTGGGAAGCTTCCTGGACCAACCCTGCTCCTGCAGGCACCTGGTTCCTGAAGTTAAGTGGGGAATTCCTCCCTCCTCTGTTTGTGCTGGCCCAGATCTTCAGGGAGAGGCAGGAGTACATGTGGTTCCTGTTACTGCAGAAAACAGAAATATCTGGGGAAGACGTGAATGACTTACTGGCTCAGTTCAGCAGGAGGAGTGTCTGACAGCTCGTTCTGGACAGAGAGATCCTCTCTATGATGTGCTGAAGCAGGGAGCAAATGCACAGAAAATCCAGCTCCACAGAAAAACTGCAGGACATGGGCACTCGTGCTGTCTTATTGGCCTTTCTCTCTTCCTGCCTATGGGGATGCCCCCTAAAGAAGGTGAGGGGAAGGATTTTCTCATCAGCAAAGGCAGGGAAGGATGCTGTGGAAGAACAGTTCAGAGGCACAGCAATGCACTCCCTAGGGTGATGCCCATATGGGTTTAACGTTAAGAAGAAATGAAAGGGAACCAGTGGTGAACATATTTGCTATGTGTTTACTGTAAAAATAAAGCACTGTAGGTAATTGTTATTAACATGAAGATAGAACAACTAGACCAGCTCCAGGAGGCCTGCTTCATCAGAGGTGTCAGGTTCTTCCAGAGGTTCCTTCTCATCTCTACCAGTCTGTGATTCTGTGACATCAGGTGGCTGGGTTAGACTGTGCAACATGGACTAGCTAAAACACTGTGACTTATTTCCTTGATCCCTAAGGAAATGTGTCCCACCAGCATAAGAGTATTGTTTTTTTCCTAATCTAACTGCACCACCAATGATGTTCTGTAGCTTAACCTTTCTGTTTCTAAGCAGGGCAGAACACAATACAGTTCTCTAGCATTTGGTGTTGGAGTAGCAAGGGCAGGACATGGCACATGAATAATCTGAATGTGTTTGGTATGAGCAGGCTGCCTGTGCTCTCCTGCCTGAGGAGATAAAAGGGCAGATGGGACAAATTACCCTTTGCAGGGCTGTGAGTGTGCCACAATCACATCAGTCACAACCTACAGTCCCTAGGGTGCCCTGAGGAGCTGTTGTACATGAGGCTGGGGCAAATTACCATTAGCTCATAGTCTCTTTCCTCACTTTCATTCTCCTTCATAGGATAAAACATTTCTTTCTATTCTCTTCAGCCTCTTATTTCTCCTCTTCTGATGTGGTCTCCTTCTCACTTCTCAACTGTTCCAACTTTCCCTATACTTTTTCCTCTGAACACAGAGAATCTTCTTTGCTATTGACCCTGAAGAACAACTGCTTCTATAAGCACGTGATCAAGCTTTGCTGGATTTCCCCAGAAGGCAGAGTGACTTTATCAGAAAAATAAAAGTTAATGTCTTTGGCTTGGGTTAAGTGAGATAATTGATTTTTGCCACCTAGAGATGCATGTATTTCAGGGAAGTTTCTGAAGAAAAGAGAGGGATGACAAATCCTTAGGGAGGAACTTGTTCATAATTGCATAAAGACCTTGGCTGTAAGGACTCAGGAAGCTGTGCCAACTGGATCTTTCCTAGGGAAAATGTTATATGCTGATGGCAGCACAGCCTGGGGGCTATAAAAAAGCAAAAGAAGTCCAGTCACTTCATTAACTGACTCTTCATAAATCCTAGGAAAAGCGATCTGTCCTCTTGAGAGCTAAAGTTAACCCTAGTATCCAACCCTAATGCATCTCTTCTGCTTTCACTGCTTCAGTCATTCAGACAACTGATGGAGCATCTATTTGTTCCAGGAACTTCCCTTTCTGTTCTGCTGAGCAGTTTTATGGTTTTATACCCAATAAAAACTACTGTATACACTTAACTTCTGGGAACTAGGCTAGAGCTATTTACTCAAGCAGAAAAGTTTTGTATTAGGGTGAGATCCCTTGTAAAGATAGGAAAGGAATCTTGCTGGCTTTAAGTAAGGTGTGAAGATATTTGAAGAGTATTGTATAGTCAATTCATTATGAGACAAATGTTTTGTATTCTGTCTCTGCTGATGACTTCAAGGAAATTAGTACCTTAACCTTCAAATGCAGAGCACAACATTGTCAGTGTGCTCTAAGTCTGCACACACAGGTGCTAAATGTCTTGGCCTTAATGCCATCAGGAGTAGGGCTCCTTTTGTACAAAGTTTCAGTTCAGGTAGGATGTCACTGGAGGATCTGCCTTGTAATTCTGTGGAGAACCTTTTCAATTTAAGTATTTATTTATTCCAGATTGTTTTTTCTTTCCTTCCTTTATGGGAATTCTTAATTTGATTTTTTTTAAAGACTGTTTGTGCTGTTTCTGACCAAAGCCCCACTGGCTGGTGTGCCCTCAGCTCGCTGTGGCTCTGGTTCTCCTCACATACTGGAAAGATGCAGGCTGGGCAGGATGCTAGGCATGTGAGAGAAAGAATTCTTGTCCTGAGAAAACTGGTGGAAAACACCTCTCTTTTGTTTCTGTGCCACCTGGAAGGGCTGCTCAGAAGGCTTCCCTGCAGGGCACATTGCTCTGGAGTGTAAGTACAGCTCTCCCTCTCTTCTTCCAGAAGCAGAGAGATGAACAGTTATGTCTTGGAACAAGTTGAAGCACAATGCTGTGTCCCAGCAGCAGTACACTGAGCGAAGGGAAGGAAAATGAGCTTTATTACAATGAGACAAATGTTCATTTAGGAGTCTCATTTTTTCATTAGGGTAATTATTGAGAAGTTTGAGTTTACTTTCTGGTGGCACTTTTTCAAACTTGAATTATCTAAATTTCCTGAACCACAGAAGATTAATAGCCTCCCAATTTATGCTTTTCCTCTGTAGAGTGAAAAAGTGTAATTAAAAATAAGATATACAGTTGAATTAAATTTTTGAACTGCAGCTTGGAAATTCTTCACAGAATACAAAGCATAAAAGAAGCATGGGGTATTGTTGCGTGCTCTTCTGCAGACAGTTGCAAACCACAGTTGCTTTGTGAAGTCAAACTTTGTCTTGCTTGGTCAATCTTGCTTTTGCATTGGGAGCAAGGTGTCTCTCTCCACATGTCCACTTCTATTATTATGAGCAGAAGAGTCTAAATAAGTGGAGAATGTTCTGTTATTTTTAGCAGAGAAAATGTGATTATGCAAAATCCCACTTGTTATCATGAGAGGTTTAGAAGCCTGTTTCTGCATGATAAATTATCCAGAGGTCAGGTTGGGGGAAGGGAGATTGTGGAAATAAAGCCTAGTCTGAGCCACCACTGAAAACATACCAATAATACCAGAGATTAAGCCCAGTTCTGGAGCATGCCACAATATATATGCCATTCTTTCCTGGGGGATATTGAGCAGGCCTAGATACAGCTGAAGACAAAATTATACTGTGAGAATAACCAACTGATACCAAACTCTTCCTGCTCAGCTTGCTCAAATAAATGGCACTGAACTGCTCTGAACAGACCCTCTAGAGCAGAAGTGTTTCTCTCTGGTGTAGTGCCAGCTTCTTCTACTGCTCTCTCTGAATGTCAAGAGGAAGATTCCCCCAAAAGGTGTTCAGAGTGTTGCAGCTGGGCTGTCTCTTCCTCCTGTTGTTCTCAGGTACTGGGGATGCCAAGGCAAGGAGAATGACAAAGTGTCCATGACCTTTTGTTGTAGGCTTGTTTTGTTCTCAAATCCTGCAGCTGATCCCTCGTGTTTAGTTCCCCAGTTCGTTTCCGTGTTTGCTGCCTTCCAGATCTATTATTTGAGTTAACAGGCAGTCAGGAGTTACGTTTTGGACATCCTTTGTTTCCAAAACTTTCAGAAAAGCAATCACTCATCCTGTCTTCAGCCTGCTGAAGTTTGGTCCTTATGCTCTCAGTTTGATGTTCCCTGCTGCTGATGTGAATATCTTTAATACCATATGGATTGTTATCACCCTAATCCTAGCATATTGTCTGTATGTGTATTTACAAGCAATGGAAAATCACCACCTCTCTTTTCCTGGAAATCAGAGACCCTGGGCACACCTCCTTTCCAGCTGAAATCTTGCTGCAGTCCAGACTTGTATTTTCCTCTGCCAGCTCTCAGCCACTCCAGCAAAGGGCTCCTATGTAGCTCAGCAGTTGATTTCTGCACCGTGAATGAGTCCCCTGCGAATCCACTCCCTTCCCTGTCTGTGCCCACGTGCACTTGAAATGCCTGAGCATCCTGCACTCCTGAGTTAACTGTACTGGTGGATTGTTGTCCCCAGACCTCCAGCAAAGACCCAGAGCATAGGGACTCGAGAGGCTCCTTTTTGATTTGGGTAGCCCCAGCTCTGCTTTCAGGCTGGAGTAAGATTTCCACTAACTATTGAAGGAAAGGACAACACTAACTGAGCAACATTTGTTTGGTTTGTGGAGCTGTCCGAAAAGTTGGCAAAAAGCACAAAAGGAAGACTGTCAAAGCATCAACTACAGCTGTCTTAAATGCTCCAGACTGTCTGTGCTCAACACTGAGCTTGGTTTCACCTGACAGTTAAGTGAGTTGGCCTGGTCTGAGTACATGTGACTGAAACATGGAAAAAGTCAGCTGCAAAAATGCGGGGTGGTTAACAGCAAAGATGTTGTTGAAACTCGAATCACTGTATCTGTTGTATGCCAAAATAACAGCACCATTCAGAATACAGCCATTCTCTTCATTCATGAAGAAAGCCAGATCCACCTTCAGTGTTATCCCAAGCTGAGTTTATGTGGGCAAATGAAAGATCTGAGTAATATTTAACCAAATTTAAGATGCAGCAAAGGCAGATGTTAACTGTTTACTTTTCAAGGCTAATTCCTCAACTTTTCTCAGGTAAAATGTGAGTTCCAAAATACCCAGTCTCTGATTCCTCTGGTTGGTTATTCTGAAACAATTTCCTACAGACAGACCTATGCATCAGTTCCTGAAACTCACAAAACCCCACTGGGTCTGACACAAAAGCATTGCATTTAGTTGCATTGTCCCATGACTCTGCTGGTACCAACAGCTGTTGCATAGACCCTGGACACTCCCCCCACACACCTTAACAGTAGTGCTTGTTGCTCAGGCTCTGATTAGTCTTTTTTCCTTATTGTTATATTATTGGTATGGATTTCAGCAGCTCTGAACCAGCTCCTGCTGAAGCCAGCAAGTTTCCACTGGTTTCATAAGGACTGTAATGGTACACTTGACTGGTATAAATATATCCTCTATCAACTTTGCTAGCTCAGCCTACTTGCTCCTCTTCCTAGTTAGGTAGTGAGGTGGTCTGACAGCTACTGCCTCTCCAAGAAACGTATGCTTAAGTCCAAACTTCCTGCTTTGGGGGTTTGTGGGCTCTTTTTGCTTCTTATAGTGTTTCTTTTGGATTTTTAATACCTTATCTCAACCGGAATAAAGGATGTTAGTAAAATTCTGGGAGATGGGCTGAGTGTGTTGGTGCCACACACAGAAAAAGCAAGCATGAGATGACATTTGGCATTCCCAAACCACTGAAATCACTACAACCTGAGCAAAAAGGCTTTTAAAGGAAAAATCTTGTATTGAATACAGCTGCCTAGATTCCTCCTGCTTTTCATCATGAAGAAAGAGCAATCTGTCTTTGTCTAGTATTGCTGTGGTGACCCAGTCACAGGTTGGTGACAGAGGTACTCTTGGCTTTTAGCCAGGGACACCTGCTCTGAATCAGCGCTGTCCCACTGGCCAGCCCCTGCCATGGACACACTGCACGGGCTATCTCTGGGCACTGCACCTGCTCCACAGGCCCTCAGCTATTCATAGCTGTCTTAATTCGTGCTCCTGATTTCACCGACTCAGCCTGAACTTAGACCCTGCTCCCATAGGGAGAAAATATCTCCTATCAGAAGGAAACTACTGCTCATCAGTCTGCCTAGCTTCCCGTCCCACCCAGCTCTTGTTAGGGAAAATGGTCATTTCTAAGACAGCTCTGAAGTGGCAGACTGAGGAAAAGAAAACCAAGGGGTGGGGGAGATGCTTCCCCATGAAGAAATGTTTTACATTTGCAGTAACAGCCACCCTTCACCACAGGATTGCCTTCATTTTGTGAGAAGTTGCTCTGCAAGGGCACATCAAGGCCTGCTTGGCTCTGAGATTTCCATTCCTGACATTCCTGGCTATATACCCAGGGCAAAAGAGCACAAATTGGTCCCCAGTGTCAGGGGGATGCCAGCACTATATATAGGAGAGAAAAAGAGAAAGGAAGCCCACCAGGCTGTGGGCTTGAAAATAGGGGAGGTGGAAGTAAAATGAAATGGCAGAGGGAAGAACATAGCAGAGGAGATTGTGCAGGCTGAGGAAAGATTAACAGGTATGAGAAAAAAGCAAAATACACAGGAGAATTCAGATCAATGCTGAGGCAAGCAGCAGGGACTGTTCTCAGTGAGGAGCCTTAGGAAGTTGAACACAGATGGCAAGGTATGAAGGGCAGACAGCCTGAGAAGCTGTAAGAGCAGCATGGAAGAAAAACCTTAAAATCCAGGAATGGGAAGAAGCCTCAAAGTATATGAACAAATATCTAAAATAATAATACTTTCCAAATCAGAAATAATAATTTTCTTCATCTTGACATTAGAAAGCTGTATATAAACTAAGCGATGGTAGTGTAAGAATAATTTTATTTAGTATTTTGGTAACAAACACAATGATACATCTCAAAATGACCACAGAATTTAGCTTGCTAAATGACTGCATACATTCTAAATAGGTGCTACTAAATTTGAGTAACTTCACAGATTACATGAGGCATTATGTGACCAACAGGTATATAGTGTGTCACCTCCTGACTGACATGAGCAGCGTGGATGAATTTTGCACTAGTAGCCAATGCACAGTTAAAGCTTTTGGAAGAGTACAAAATTGCAAAAGCCATTTTTTATTAAAATATGAATTGATGATCCTTGCATTAGAATAGATATTCAGCTGTAGGTTACATACTTTATTTCTTTTAATAACAGTACTTAAAAAGGTACAAGAAAAATTGTTTTGCTAGCATTTGATCTAATGTAGATCTCCATATGAAAATGCTGAGTATCTTATAAAGCTTTTCACAGGTATAGGCTAAGTTCTGGGATATCACAAACTTGTACATAATTCAGAAAAACACCTGAGGTTACTCCTTGTGTATGTAGCAGAAAGCTTTTTTTAGTTCTAAAAAGAGATGATAGATGCCATATGAAGTCAGAGACTTTAAACAGGTACATTATTACTGTGTGAGGTTATAGAGCAGTGCTTGTAGACTTGATTCAGTTGTTTTAAATCAGTAGCAAAGCTTGTACTTAAGATTGGGATTGTGCTGTTAACCCAGCTCTCCCCAGCATCAGAGGGAGCTGTGTCCCAGCTGCCAGCGTGACTGAGACTGGCCATCTCTGGGAAGTCACCGTGCAAATCCTCTCTTGCTTAGGTCTCAGCAGAGCCACCTCACAGTGGAGCACTGGCACCTTGTTTTTCTGGCTCTGCTAATACTTCATCTGGTACTGGGCTGAGCACAGCAAGTCATGTGAGGTACTCTCATGTCTGATGGATTTCATAGGTAATTGAAGGTGCCCTGCAGCTCCAAAGAAGTGCCCAACACTTTTCAAATCAGGCATTTACGAAAGGCTGTTTGCTTTCTAGAGAAACATGTGGCTTTGTGAAACAAACACTAGCTGGAGGTTAAACACCATAAAGTTTCATCTGTGTTTTACTTTAAAATAATAAGTGGGTTTTTTAAAAAAAATAATTATAAACTTTGCCTCATAAACATTGTAAAAGTACTTTTTTGTTCAGTTAATAGGTACATAATCAGGACATGTAATGTTACTTTTCCTTCTGAGACTTTGTTCCAAACGAATTGTACTAAAAGTACATAGCTGATTTTCAGAGACACTGTTTAACTCAGCCTAACAGAATGACTAGTGAGTAGGGGGTGTTATTTGCTGTATGCTTTACTTGAGGCTTGTGGCATTAATGTTTCAATATAAACCCCCTCAATCTCACTTCTACCTACTTTGGCCAGTGTGGATTTTACTGGACTTACCTATGTGCTTAGGGATAACAATATTAACTCCTTCCTAAAGAAACATAAACTTCAGCTACACCTTTATAAATCTAATTAAAATACTTGCTTTGTTCATGAACATGCTAATAAAAAGATTAGCATGTGATTTGTATCTCCCTTGCCATCTAGTGACATAGAAATTCTGATCTTTCACAACTTAGTGAAAGTTACTATATTAGGACATTCTGATGATTTTCAGATAAAACATGAATTTTAGTTTCAAACATGCTTACAAGCAAGACTTTTATGTTTTTAGGCATTTATGTAAACATTTTGGAATGCTGAAGGCAAGACTTTACATTGCCATTTTACCACAATTTATGTGAACGTTTATTATTGAGGCATTAATGTACATCCCAGCAGCCCCAACACCAGAGCTGCCATGAGCCTATGGCAGTTTCCAGCAGAGTAAATTCAGAAGCTGGCTGCAGTGTTCTGAGCAACTGCTTTTGTTTGTTTTTTAATAAGAGACTTCACTTCTGATGTGGAGTCACTGAAGGCAAACTTAGAGTTAAGGCATAGCGCATGGAGACATGGAAAGGATTACAGAGACAGTTCCTGGAGATGCTCCAACCACTCAGTAGATAAAAAGCACTTTACAATGACAACTTCTGTGAACAAGCTAGAAAAGAAAAGGCATACTTTCAAATTGCATATGTTTTATCATTTAATATATTTTTCCCCTGGCTCTCCTAGAATTAAAAAGACAACTGAATTATACCTTGTGCAACTCTTCTTCCTGCTTTTATAATGTGTAATATTGGCTATGTACCAAAAATATCAGCAGAACAAGCCATGAGTTATACAAGTCTAAAAAGAGAGAGGGGGGTTATCTGTAGATGCAAGGTTTCTTGCTTAGGCATTTGCTGACAGCTGACTTTCACTGGCTGCTTTCTCTGCTTGCAGTCTCTGGACAGCCTGATCGAGCAAATCCATCGTATCTCTAAGTGTAACATTCAAGGTGAATGGCTTAGGTTTAATGGTCAGCCCATAGGTAAAGTCCATTTTAGGGTCCTCGTTTGGATTAGCAGTAAAATTGCACTGATGCACCAGTATGGAGGTAAAGAGAAAGAGCTGCACCTTGGATAACTCCTCTCCAATACACCGGCGCTTTCCCAATGAGAAAATCATCACACTGCTAGTAAGATCTTTATTGATGAACCCATTCTCATCCAGGAATCTTGTTGGATCAAAATCCTCTGGGTTGGACCATTTTGCTGGGTCGTGATTCACTGACCACTGATTTACAAAGATGACGGTGTCCTTGGGAATGAGGTAGCCCATGATGAAGGTGTTGGTTGTGGTGGCATGTGGGATAGTGACAGGCACAAAGCTGCTGAAACGCATGGATTCATACAGGAAAGCCATGATGTAGGGCAGGTGAGGCTGATCTTCAACACTTGGCAGACGGTCTCTTCCAACGATCCTATCCACTTCTTCTTGCATTTTAGCCTGCACTTTCGGATACCTGCCATTTAAAGAAAGATGTGTGTGCGTACTTAACACTTTCAAAGGATTCTTCTTACAAACAATCCTTGCTGTAAACATTTTTCACAGAATCTCACTGCTATCCTAAATGATGCAGTTGGAGCGGAGTTTAAATGTATTGCAGGAACGTGTACACCTCCGTTGAAAACTTTGAGAAAAAAGCAAATTTCCAATGGTGTAATTTTAGATTTGCTCAGTTTTTACTTTAATATCCCATGTAACTGATTCTCAACATAAAAAATAACAATAGCCTGAAGTGTGCTGAATATTCTGATCCAATTTTGAAAATTAATTTGAAAAGTAGAATTACTTGTCTCTTCTAAGTATTGGATTTTCTATGGGAAGAAGAATTTGATTTTTTGAGTCTGTATGTGACTTTTAAAAGTTAGCATGGAGTTTATCACTAGACATATTTCATACCTTTGAAAGCCTGCAGGTTTCTAAACTAGAAAAAAAATCCCAATTATTGAGTTGTCAGAATGGCTTTATTCACGTCCCACTTTTAGTTTGAGAAGGCATTTTCTAATTAATGTCAAATTATGTTTTCTCTATAATGTATTTAAAGATGACTGTCTTGAAGTCTGGCCAGTTTGGAAGGCTACACAGTAACCGAACAAAATCAAAATGTTAATACATCTTTTGCTTGTCTAAAAGCACACATTCTGCCCAGAAGCCTTTATTTGTTTCAAGTATTCAAGGTTGGCTTCTGCATCCTTGCTTTTTCCTCCTGCAGCAGACTCACAAGTCAAATGCTGGGTAAACATGAGCACTGGGGAGAAAGCCAAAAGTTAAGCGAACACTGGGCATCCCACCCTCAGCTGGAGTGTTAAATATTTGCCTGTTTTTCAAGAAGCGACTGAGCAGATAAGGTTTGCATAAGCCTCCAAATTACGAGGGCAATGAAAGAAAAAGCCAGGATAGGCAAGAGAGTCACTTTTCTCAAACCCGCTCCCCTCTCCGAGCTTCCCCGGCGGACGGGCCGGTGCCAGGGCAGCGCTCCGGCCGGCTGCCCAAGGGGTCTGCCTTGCCCAGTCACGCAATGGCAAGGAAGGCACACACAACGGCAGCTCAGCATAATAGCGGGTTTGTGAACCGGTGCACGAACTCTTTATCGTGCTTAAGCAGTTGTTATCCTGTTCCTATGATCTCCTTGATCTTGACCTGCTAAAATCTGTTACTTTCAGGTTTTACTCGGCTGCCTTTCTGCCAGCCTCTCCTTATGCACCATAACCCGACCGCCTGAGTAGGGTGGGATTTCTTTTCTTTTATACTTTACCTCTTTCTGGCAGGTTTCCCAGAGCTTCCGTGTTAGTTAATCGGAGGCCGCAGAGGCACCCGGCGCTGCACGGGCTGGCGCTGCCCGCTCTCGCAGACCCGCGACCCGACGGCGGGACCCTGCCGGCACCGCGCCCCCGGCTCTGCCCGGACGCGAAGCTGCATGCGCCGGCTCGGGCCGGCTGCTCCCGCCGCGGGAGTACTTCCAGCAGCGCCTTTGCCCATGCGGCGCAGTTTAAGCGGTGCTCCCCCGGGGCTGGCGGGCGTTCGCACCCCGGGCGGGCTCGCATGTCCCCCCCATCCCTGGCTGGCGGGGCGCCCCTGTGTGCTGCCGCCTCCGCCGGCACATACCTGATGAGGAAGATGAGGAGCCACTGCAGGGCGGTGGAGAGGGTGTCCTGGCTGGCGCCGAAGATGTCGGTGACGGTGGCGGGCACGTGCTCCAGCTGCAGCCGCGGCTGCTCCCGCTGCAGGCGGATGAAGGCGTCCATCATGTCGCGGGGGGCGGCCCCGGGGCGCAGGCTGCGCTGGTGCTGCAGGAACTTGCCGCGGACGAAGCCGTAGAAGTCGCGGTTGAGGTCGCGGAAGGCGCGGTAGGCGGCGCGGACGGGGCTGGGGAAGCGCTGGAGCCAGGGCAGCGCATCGACCAGGCTGCCGGCGCCCACCGCCCGCCCGAACTGCTCGTTGCGCCCCACGATGCGCAGGAACTCGCAGTCGCCGTGGCTGTAGCGGCGGCCGAAGCACAGGGCGCTCATCACGTTGGCCACGGCCACCACCAGGACGCGCGAGGGGTCGAGGAAGGCGCCGCCGGCGCTGCCGCGCACCAGCAGCGCCACCAGCGCCCGCGCCTCGCCCACCAGGTGCCGCTCCAGCAGGCGGCGGGTGGCGGGGCTGCCCGTGGAGAAGGCGCGCACCGTGGCGTGCGCCGCCCGCCGGTGCAGCTTCCAGAGCTCCGAGTATCCGCCGAAGGCCAGGCTGAGCCCGCCCGACACCAGCTGGAAGGACGGGAAGGGCGGGCGGCCGGCGAAGGCGGCCCCCTGGCGGACGAGGGCCTGGCGGATGGCGCGCTCCCCGTTCAGCACCACTACGGGCCAGCGCCCCAGGCGCAGCTGGAACACGGCGCCGTAGGTGCTGGCCAGCCGGGCGAAGGAGAGGTGCGGGGCGCTGCCCAGCTGCGCCGCGTTGCCGATCAGGGGCCAGGGGAAAGGGCCCGGCGGCGCCCGGCGCTGGCCCTGCCGCCGGCGCTGCTGATGCTGCAGGAGGAGCTTGCCCAGGTGGATGGCGGCGAGCAGGCAGAGGAGGAGCAGGAGGGAGCTTTGCAGCGGGGGGATGCCGTGTAGCGCTTCCCCGAGCCTCTCGAGGGCCATGCTGCAAGGGAAAGGGAAAGGTCAGCGGGCAGCGTCCCCGCGGGAGGGGGGGACCCGCGGGCAAGGGGAAGCCCGGACGGGGCGCGCTGGCGTGGCGGAGGGGAGCGCCGGCAGCCGTCCCAGCGCTCGGAGTCCGGGCAGGTCCTTGCTGTGCGCTCCTCGTGTGCCTAAAGCCCCCCGAATCCTGTGCGAAAAACAAGAGATAATCGATGATCAAGTGGCAAGCTCTTAATAAGAGATCGAAGTCGTATTTGGCAGGGGGGCTTCTGCTCTCTCTCCGCCGGTAGGGAAAGTTCTCAGCGAGAGATCCAACAGGTCACGGTTGAGAGAGGCATAGAGGGAAGCGGGAGGATGCTCTCTCCTGACGAGCCTCCGCAGATGCAAGCAGTTGCCGTGCGCCAGAGACAGGTTAATTCCGGCGCTGCACATCCCTGCCCCCGGTGAAAAATCTCCTGCGAGAAACGGGTTACCCGCCCCACTGTCGGAATTTCCCGCTGCTCCGGAGAAAACTCCGCACGCGGCCACGGAGCCCTCTCCGTCCCGAGCCCTTCCCTCCTTCCCGCACCTTCGGGTCCGTCGCGGCATCGCAGGCTGGCGGTCTGCCGCCCCGGGGATGGGCTGCGGAGGATGCCTTGAGGACTCTGCGTGACAGTGCTGACCGGTCCCGATTCCCATCCCCGTGCCCGCGGACCGCCCGCTCCTACCATTTGTTCCAGCCTTTCAGGAGCAGCGAGGGGATGAAGGGTCCTATAGCAGAACTGACCTGTTGCACGCTGCTTCCATCCGAGACCTTGAGGAGGATGGACAGGAGCTGTGCAGCCGGCGGCAGCCCTAATGGACAGCTGCGGCTCCGAGGAGAGCGGCGACGGCGGCGTTCAGATCCAAGCCTTTGGGAAAGTCATTAGGAGCCCCGGTACCTGCCACCCAGAGCTTGGCGGGTCATGTGCAGGCAAATGCCTGTTACGCCCGATCCCAGCGCAGTTATCACCTTCCCAGCTCCTTAACCCTTCGGAGCTGGCCCCAAGGCAGCCACCTGCCCCGAGCAGCCCCGCGGCCCTGGAGCGAGCTGGCTGCTGCGCCTCTTCCCTCTCTCCCACTCCCACCCGCCGGCAGGGCTGCGGGGTCGGGACGGGGCTAGCCCAGCCCGCTGCAGGGAGCGAAGGCGAGCGGCTCAGAGGGCGCGGAGGGGACGGCCCGCTGCTCTCAGGCTCGGCCGGAACCGGAGCCGCCACGTCTGGGCGCCTGGCATTGCCACTCCCGGCTTTAAACCCGCCGGCATCCGCGGTGCGCGGCGCGGTGCGGGCGGGACGCGGACAGCCCCGCTGGCAAATCGCCGCTGCCTGGCCCGTCCCCTGGCTTGAGGGGTCGCAGTTTTTTGCCAGCTGCCCTTGGGCCCTCGCCAAGCGGAGCGGCTGAGCCACGGATGCTTTTATGGCCGAGGCCAAAAGTTTTAGCGGAGGAGGTGCCGGGAGGGGAGCGGGGTGGCGGGCGGGCTCGCAGCTCTCGCTGTCGGGAGGCGAAGTCTCGCCTGCATCTTAGGGGCTGAGGAAGCCGAAGAGCTTCCCCTCCTCCGCCTGTCGCCTCCCCGTTGCGTGCGGAGTTAGCATTGCGTGAGCCGGGGCTGGAAAGCCTCCAGCCATCTCCTCCCCGGGCCCCTACCCCTCCTCTCAATACCTGACACCAGCTCCGGGGAGAATGAGCTGGGAAGCGCCGGGCAGCTCGCATCCCGGCGGGCTCCGGTGCCCTCCGGCCTCGCCTCCGCCCTGCGCTCGCTTCTCTCCCACTTACGGCGCTTTTTTCCTCTTAAATCTGGCGCCTCCGCCCGCACTGGGAGAGCTGGCGAGAAGCGTGTGGGTACGGCGCTCCAAGCCCCGCGGGCTTTCCGGCGCCCCGCTGGAACCGGGACTGCAAAACCCCCAGATATGGAGGAGATCGTTCCTCAAGAAAACAGAATGCCTTTGCTTCTGGTCATTTTTACAGTAACAAGAAAAAAAAAAAATGAAAATGCAACATTTATTTCAGATACTTTACCGTCAAGTCATGAGAAGAAAATATGATGTTTTGGTAGCATTTAGGGATTAGACAAAACTAGATTCTGGGAGTCAACCCAGTTCAGG
Source organism: Cettia cetti (assembly GCA_013401135.1). Lineage (NCBI taxonomy): Eukaryota > Metazoa > Chordata > Aves > Passeriformes > Sylviidae > Cettia > Cettia cetti. The sequence goes on along the minus strand of VZUI01037660.1, from coordinate 53,203 downwards.
GTGTGAGCCCGGTTCTGGCCAGGCTGTTACTGCTTCTGTCTTTGCTAAAAAGTGTAATCCTGCCTGCTGTCACTGTCCCAGGCTCTTCTAGACTGTGATGCTCCTTCTTGCTCAGACTAGCATCAACATTGGATCATCTGTTGGCTTGGAGCATCTTCCTGTCATTGCCAAGTAACAGAGGTGTCAAAAACGCTTTTTCTGAGCAGTGCTGGAAAAAGTGAGCTTCCCTTTCCCAGCCCCACTTGTAGGGTGAACTGCACACATACCCCAGCTTCAAAAAAGAGCAAAGACAGCTCCATCCCAGTGGGACTAGCAGAAGATTGAACCCATTTTTCACATGCTATAACCACTCAGCTGTGGAAACATTGTCACTGCTCCCTCCTTCATCTCTCTCATGTCAAGGAAGAGACATGGGAGTTTTCTGGCAAAGTTCCAGAAAAAGATCTGGGTGGCACTGATCTTTTGCCCCTGAACAGAAGATCTGTTCCAGGCACTGGATCTGGGTGGTAAGGAGTAGCTTGGATCACTTACCTGGGCTTTATGTTATAGTGCTGGCCATTTCTTATTGCCAGCAGGTAAATTTCCCCTTTTCTTGGTGACTGTGGTAAAAAGGTGCCTTAACTCCAGGCATTCCAGTCCCTAAACCCTTTCTTTGGTTCAGCAACTCAACTAGTTGTATTGCAATTGATTGCTCCAGGCTGCTTGCAGGAAGTAGAGGGAAAAGAAAACATTTCCACTATCATGACTTGCAAACTCAAAATTTAAGGCAGGAGCCTAGGAGTTACAAATCTTGGTACTTTTTTGTTTGTTTGTTGTTTGTTGTTTTTTGTTAATGCTGTAAGGAAACATTAATTAGTTATTATTTCACTTCTCTTTGGTCTTCAGGAGTTCTGCCACTATTAGGTAAGAAAGAAAACCTATTTTAGGTATTTTCTTCTGTGGTGATAGTACCAGCTGGTCCCCCTGTCCTGTTTACAGCTTTAGCTCCCTATTTGCATTCATTACAGCCTGAGTATTCTTTTTACTGTATACACTGAAGCTTCACCCAATTTTTTTAGGCTCTGATTCTGTGTGACCTTGGTTAGTCCCTTGGTCTCTGTTATATTCTACAAATTGCCCTCCTGCCCACCTCTATATTCTTCTCACCTCTTTTGTTTGTAGAGGCATAGCGTTCAGAATTGCTCTTAGAGAATGTATGTTCTTTTTTGCCCAGTTCTAGGGACTCAATTGAGATACAGCTCCTACTGCAACCTGTCCCGGATTCCTGAGTTGGTTAGTTTTGTTAGGCACTGAAGACTGAATCACTGAAGATGCGTGCCAGGTAAAATGAATTATTTCTGAGGTCTAGAAAATCCTAGTTGATATAATATATGGAAAAGGAGTTGAAGGGCTACAAGTGAGTTGGTTTGGCATTAAGGGAGAGGTATTCAGGCCTAATCTCTTTAAAATCTTGATTGATTTAATAGGAATGCTAGATGCAGAGTTTGTGGGGGATATCAGTAACTCTGACTCTGAATAAAGTTGCTTACATATGTGGACAAGCATCCTTGTTGTGGAGGTAAAATTTGATAAAGGAAGAGGAATTGCACAACCTAGAGAGTCTTCATTTGCCCTTTGAGAGAGAATTTTTATATCTGCCACAGTTCTCCCTCTTCCAAGAAAACTCCTTAGCCCCTGAGAGATCTTTACAAGTGTTAAGAATTAATTACCTAAATCAGGTGTTGAAGACTCAGTTCTTAATTTTACTTCTAACCATGACAGCCGTTGCCTTTGCTTTTGAATACTGGCAAGCTGCTCATAAATCCTCATGAGCATCAGCTGGAATTTCTCATGGACTTGACCTTGCTCTGTTTTCTTACCTTACCTATTCCTTTTGCATCTTTCCAGGGAGAGCCCTCCCACACTAGATTTCTCTCTTTCCCATACCTGGGACTATGGGTCTTTTCCTCCTCTCTCTTAATTTTACAAAATCCTGAGGTGGATTAGTTGAGCAATGTTTTATCCTGGGATTGCTTCTGCATAGAGCTTGTACAAATTGTTTACCATCTGTAGAGTGATCCAAGCCATTCTTTGTTAAACAATCCTTGGCAATGTTGTTTCTGATTGTTTCTGAGTTTTGCACAATACTATGTAAGATTAATAAACAAGCAGCATAACTGTAAAGCACAAATCACTTGGAAATGTAACCAAGTGCAATATCCTATTGGTTTAGGTTGCTTAAAACTGTACTTAAGTACTTATGTACCTCTAGAGTTCAACTCTAGTGTCAATACTTGGTAAGTCAGGAAAATTACCACTACAACAACCAGACTACAATCAGAATAAGAACCTGTATACCTGTGTGTTTGGAACAGCTCACTCAGACTGTGATTGTGTGGTGATCCCACGTGATGCAGGGTTACCATTATGCTTCGAGCAGTTTCCGATCCGGAGCAGATCTGTGCTCAGTCCAGCCACTGTACCCCCTCATGGCTGCTGGCTCTGTGGGCAGCATCTGTGCCCAGAGATGTCCCTGCTCCCTTGGGCTTCTCTACACTGTACTGACTGCTCAGCGTGCAGGCCAACCTGAGACAGCAGCACCACAAATGTGGATGGGAGTGAGATCATTTCTGATGCAGGCTCCTGGTTTGGCTCAGTTTGGCAGCTTTCTGATCAGGCCAAACATGAGATGTAAGCAAAACAGAAGGAGCCACATCCTCAGTGCTACCCATAGCACCAGGCATATATAGGAGCCAGCTGCAACTCCATGATTCAGGATTATTTATTTAGGCCACTCACTGTGGCCTAAAATAAAGCATTTGTGGTATGCTTTTTAAAGCATATGTATTTGTGGTTGCATATCACATTCTCAACCTTCATTAACTTGCAGCTTTCTTTGGACTTTTACTCTTCCCCGCATTCCCACTGACTTCCCAGCTCACATTTTCAATTCTGCCTTACTGTCGAAAACCTAAATTTGGCTTCTAATTCTGAGCCAAATTCCCGCAGCTGCTGTGGGAAGGCAAGGAACCTCCCAGTACTTGCTGGGGCTCAGTGGTAGACTGAATTGTAGCCTCTCCATCTGTTTGCATTTTTCATGTTACTTACAAATTAAAGGCATACATTGTGGTCTGCTTCCACACAGGCAACACACAGGTATGATTACAGAAATGAGGACATGGTGTTATACTTAATTCAAGCATAAAATTTGATTCTGAAACTTCTAATTTTGCCTGATTCCCACAGTATTTCTTTCCAAAGTTTTCTGCCTTTTCTTGACAGTATTCGATGAAACCATCCAGTTTAGTCTTTCTTGAGAGGAAAACAAAGAGATGATACCTTTGTGGATACCTTTTGAGAAGCCTTTTTGTACTGCCTTCTGCTACAAGGCAAAAGAGCAAAATCTAATTTACACACCCTTGGCCCCTCATCCGTGGTATTTTCTGTGTATCTTTTTACTGACACTGTACAAATTCTTTTAAAGTGCTCTGAAAGAAGTAGTCTGAAGTAGATGGATTAAACAACATTTAGGAAAGATTAGACACTGCTCTAGGTGTGCATTTTTGCTTCTGTTCTCAAATGTGGCGTGTGGGCAAACTGCTGTGCCTGCTCCCTCTCCTGCTTCAGCAAGGGGGGGCTCCCAGGGACATCTGGCAGCTCTGTGTCCTCACACTTGTTCTGAGGTTTGCAGAACCGAGAGCTGTGTTGCTAATGCCCATCTTTATATTGAATTATCCAAAGCTTATAACCTTTATGTTGTGCTAGGTCACTTCAAAGCTTTAAAATTATAACATTACTTAGGACCAATAGTTATCATGTTAACACGCAATAATATATTTCTCTTTTGTTTTCCAGACTTTGTTAGGCATTATAGTAGTAGTAGCGATACAAATTTTGTAGTGCAACTGCTTTATTAACTCTAAGATTTTAGTATTTTCATTTTAGAAAATGCCAGTGCACTTGTATGCTCAGAGTATTGACAGATGCTAGTTCAAAACAGTCCTGGGCTACAGCTACAAGCAAAGTCTAATTCCCAAACAGGCAGAAGCATATTCTGTAGGAGCGAAGGTTTCAAAGATTTGCCTGTGATGTTTTACAAAGCCTTTACTATGGATATGCAAAATGCAGTTATTCAGAGTATGGACATCTGTCCAAATTTGAGCGAATTATCAAGGGAAGAGCACAAGGCACAAATCTGTCAGGAAAGACAGATTACCCAGATAAATGTCAAGTCCCTGCATTAGAGCATTAGACAAAATTTTTCTAAGAAAATGCCCCTTCATGTTTTAACATGAACACTTATTTTCCTCATTCTCATACATTCAGCTGGTTTTGGACAAAACATTTCTAAAGATTACAATATAAAATATTATTTTGAGTGGAATAGAAAAATTCAGATTATTATTATTATTATTATTATTATTATTATTATTATTATTATTATTACTACTACTACTACTACTACTACTACTACTATCCAGTAAAGGAGAACCCAGAGTTTCCAGCTAAGTGAACTCTGTGCAAGTAGACACTTGCAGAGGGGTTGGCCCTTCAGCACAGAGGGAGAAGACAGTGAAGCACTTGCAGATGGAATGAAGAAACTTGCAGTTCTTTGATGAGAATATGAGTTTTCCTCTATTGCTCCCCAAGTGTCCTAGCCATTGATTATTCCAGCCTATAAATGTTCATCTCACCGCTTCCCAACCAATCATTTCCCACGGCACAAATATCATAATTTCCCATGATAAGAATATTGGTAATTTGCGTTCTTCAGTTTGCATTTGGTGTGTGCCATTTTTGGTGCTTGACAGCAGAACAAGTGGTCAAATAATAAAATAGACAACACAGTTTGAATCTAGTCCTTTCTGTTGAGCAATCCAAGTTAAATTTTGGAATTCTCCTTTGGCTTCTATTCTAACTTTTGAAAAGCCTGCTCTGCTTATCTGCACATTCAAATGGATATGTTGAACTTTCTTGTACTATAAAGCATGGATTCCATAGGACTTGGAGTAATTTCTTGTCTAGAAGATTGATATTTTATAATGGGAAGTTTTCAGCATTTAAAAACATCATTATCCTTAGTACTGTTGCTTTCAGATTTTCAGGTGCTCTGAAAGAGGAGGTGGCACTAGGCACAAATTGATTGTTGAGATGGCAGCTGAACCAAAGAGGAACGCAATAATTTGTCCATCATAAGGACTTTCCCCAGCTTTTAATCGTGAAGAGACAGGCCTTTAGCTGGGATTTCCCAAAGCAGATTCATGTTACGGACCTAATAAATTTCATGTCAGTCAAGGAATTGCTTGTAAATGTCACCTCCAGATAGCCCTGCTCAAATGAGTCAAGAAACCTGCCCACCCCCTCCTTCTCCCTTCCACTACCGTGGGTCAATAAAATGTTGGATAGTATTTGTGAAACAGCTGCAGAGGGGTAGATCATCCACCAGAAAGAGTGGTTGTGCTGCGCTGACTTCACTGAAGTATCCTGTCAGGTGAAAATGCACAAATGTGGACCAGGACCTTCTGTGATTTGGCTGGTGAAGTTCAGCTGAGGAAACATTTGCACACCCCTCTGCAGCAGGGCATTCTTGGCTTCCTCTGCTCTGTTGTCCAAGGGTTTGGTGCATTTGCCTCCAGCAGTAACTGCATTTCAGTGGTAAATGAAATGACTCAAATACTTGGAACTGGGATGTATGCATGTAATACCCTAGCCTATAGAATTATTTATGCTCTTCCCTGGGGTAATGGAAATGGGAGTTATTTGTTTGCACGGTTTTTAATTTGAACAAAGATTTGGAGAATGTATATTCAAACCAATGGAATAAGGGAAACTCCCTTTGTGGTATCTGTGGTCAGTGATGGGAAATTGAGTTTAGGAGAATTTTAAACTATTTTATGTAAGGGCTGCAATCTTGATCAAGATTGTTGACTTCTTCTGTAAGACAAGTAATAATAATAACAATAATAACAACAACAACAATAATAAAGATTTCCTCTGCCCCTCAGTAAATTTTTCAGGGAGAAGAAGTGGTCTTGACACATACATGTTCCTAGCATTTGGAAGCAAACCCAAGGAAGTGTCTGTTTCTGAGCCATTCAGGTCTTCTAACCTTCAGCAATGGCAGATCAAAGACCATGAGGGAAACAGACTGCAGGTGCCAATCAGGGCAGGTTTCATCTTGTCACAGCACTCCAGGAAGAGGCATTTGCTGGTGTCTGTTAATCTCATGGCACGCCAAAAGAGAAAGACAGAAAAAAATTGCCATAAATTCTTCCCTTTCCCAAGCAACCCACACCCAGGCTCAAGGTGGCTGCACAAAGGCTTGATGACTTCCTCTAGAAGGGAGAGCAGTGTGGGAGCCTGTGCCTGCCCTGGGGTGTCTGGGCAGATGTGAGGTCACCCTGCAGGAGGGGTGTCTGGCTCTGTGAGGGAATAAGGGTTGACGCAGCTGCAGAAGCAGCAATGTGCTGGATGTGCTGGCAGCAGCAGTAGCTGAGACATTGAGAAGAAAATTCTTCCAATGAAGATAACCTGAAGTCCATCCTGGCTGTTGCTGTCTCCCACAGAAACACTCACTCTGCAGCCAAGAAGGAAGTTTAAAATGCTGTTCAGCACCGTGGGGAAGATGTAACAGCAGTGGAGGTAACAGGGTCTTTACCAGCTGCAGGGAAAAGACAGGATTAGGCACAGCTTAGGGCGCTGTAAGGGATGTCTTTGGCCAAGAGCCAGATTTGCCCCTATCTTTCTTTTGAGGTGTAAATGGCACGCAAGGAGGCTTCTCTCAGTGGCTTCCCTGTGAAGATAAATAACCTGATCCCCCAGTTATTATCCCCCTGCTCTCCTCCCCTTCCCCCTGACTGACTTTGATTATTGTAACTTTACATGCGCTTTTAATTTGCGTGCAGGCAAGTACAAAGGCACAACCGGATATACCTGTTATTTGCCAATGACCTGAAAGAGCATAGTTTATGTTAAGCCTTGGGTTATGGTAAGGTTTGCACGCGATTCCTCAATATACATGCTGCAGGCAACTGATGGATGGAGGTGATGGAGGGTGGAGGAAAGTTTTAAAGTGACAGAACCTGATTTGGTTCCTAATTAATCCACCATTTACGTAAAGGCCTCTATTGCAATTTTGTGTGGAGACCAAGTCTTGCCCTTTCTTCAGGCAAGGAATGTATGATCACATTATCCAGGCTGTAGTTTGTTCATGGCTGCACCTGCAACTGATCATGAACACTTTATGAAAATTAGGCAAAAAAAGGCAGGTAGGATATTTACACCTGCCTGTTTGTACATACTCTTGCATGGCAGGCAGAAGATTGGAAGTGGGGGAGGAAGTTACAAATGAGATAATTCATGGAAGCAGAGTCTGGGCAGAGTGTGTGGGATGCACACCTCAACTGAGGTGGGGGCCTGGATAGAGAAGGGATCCACATTTTGTTGGATGGGACTCCACCCTCACATGATTTAGGGAGGTTTAATTTGACCTAAACTCCCTCAGCAAGATATAAAAAATATCCATCCCTCATGGGTCACATAGTTAGAGCAGAAGACACAGCAGTAACAGCAAGGAGATGTGGAGTCCAGTGCTCAGCCCGCACACTGACTTGCTCACTCCGCTGGGAAAACCTAGTGATGTTTGCTAAATATTTCTTTTCCGTGATTTCACATCGAATTAGCTAGGTCTTCAAGCAGAAAAAAAGTGTCTTTATCTGCCAGGTAAATTAACTTTGAGGTCTTAAACTTCAGTGGTTTTATTGCTGGTATGTGTTTTAACCTAGTGTTAAAGGCTGCACCAGAGGAATTAATTACGCATTTTGTTTAGAGGTTCAGGAAAGGAAAAGGATCCCATTCATTCTCAGCTCCACCTCTTATCTCCAGGGAGTTGAAAGCAATATGAGTGACATTAAGCTTTATGGGATTTAAGGGACAGATCTTCTACTCACACTTCTCTCAGAAAGAGCGGGAAAAGGTGCAGAAAGTCAAGTGCTATTCTTACAAATGAGGGCATCGTAAAATGATTGTTAAAATAACAGAAAACAAGATGGACCTATTGTTACAAGATCTCTGTGTACGTTTGCATTTCTGGACATAAGCATATTTAATCTTTTTTTGCCTCAGATTCCCCCAAAAATTGGGTATGGTCATTGTGTGTGGATCTGCCCAGTATCTGTTCTACTGTTGTCTAGCTTAAGATAGACTTTTTACAGCCAGCATCCAGGAAAATGTTGTTTACATTTATAGGACAACAATTGATAGATTAATTTTTTACTCATGTTTTTAAGTCAAACAATGCAACTCTGCCTTCCCCTTTCACAAGCCCACAGTCATCAGGCAACCATGGTCCACTTGCATAAGGCATTTATTCATAATAAATTACCTTTCAAAAGAGATCTGAATTACCTTTCAAAAGAAATTAATTTGATTTTCCCTCTTCTCCTCTGCTATTTTTTTGCTTCTTGCTTGCAACCCTCCTTATCTGCCCTGTTGAGGAACTTGTTTTGTTTAAAAAACCCATTTACACTGTTTTTCAGTTTTAAGAATCCAAAATACCTAAGTTTTGCATATCTGCAATTTAACTCTTCTCCATTTGTCTTGATACGAGTATTAAGATACGAGAGTAGAAAACTGACATCTAACTGCAACTTTGCAAAAGCTGTGAACTCTTAAACACATAGTTGGTCTTTCTGTGGTCAGTATATTTATAAAAATGTAAATGTCTCTACAGGCTTCTTCTGAGGAAGAAGGGTTTTCATTTAAAAAACCCAAACAAAACCTAACCAAAAAATAAAAAAAACCCGACACATATTGCTGTCCACAACCTGTTTATTAATAAGTGTAGCAAAATTACCCAATGTTGCTGTAAGCACTGATGCACAAAAAAAACCCAAAAAATCAAATCCACTCCCCCCCAAAAAACCCAAACAAACCTGCCAACCCCAAAACAAAAATCCAAACTAACCTTGACTTTTTTTGCACTGAGAAACTTGAAAGAGTGTGAAACTATCTGCTCCAGCCCTGGAATAAAGCATTCACAACAGCAAACTCTGGATTAAACAACAGTCAGGAAAGGGTTACATGCTGCCTGCTTGTCACTTGATTCATCAGGGGTTTAGATGAAGATGTGTGCCCTTTTTCTGGCATGGAAAGCCTGTGAGCCCCTGCAGCTGGCTTTGGAAGAGGGAATAGCTTTGCTTTGTGTTACTTTATGAATTTGATGTTTGGATAATAAACTGTATCCTGGAGCGAAAGCTGAAGAAGACTTGGGTATTTCTGTGCCTTGACCTTTCCCTTCCCCCTCAGCAAGAAAGCCCACCAGCATACAGGCTGTGAAAGAGCGCGTGACAAGCATAGTAAAATATTTTCCTTTTCCTTCATTAAAGTAATCCTGGGTTGTATTATTGAAAGAGAAGTGTGAGGAGGCAGGTATGACGAAGTAAAGAAGCAGCAGGCATACATTTGACCTGTACATGCAAGAGGAAGTCCTACTGAAGATAAAAAGTAGATGAAAGTAGAGTGATTGAGATTTGTTCAGGATATCTATCTAATACTCAGCATTTGAACTCGAGCAGGTTGCAAATCTGTGGCTGCTGGAGTATGAGTTATGTGTTCTGTCTTCAGAAAATTCTAAATTCCCAGATAGGAAACCTGACATCAGATTAGAAGGACAAACCAATTACTGTCATCTTCAGCTGTATAGGGATCACAGAAATGGATGCCAAGTCTGAAACAATAGAAGGGTAAAATAGCGTGGCAGCAACAATGTGCTGCAGTTTCCAAAGTGGGCAGAGCTCTGCCTGCATGGCACTTACTGCTGTGGAGGTAAGTGGGAAGTCACTCCCGAAGGAGTGCAATAGGCCAGGAGGGAGAGAGGAGGGAGGCACAAATAGTTCAGTAGGTGTGATTAAGGACTGGTTGCAGCCTCACTGTTTATATACTGCCTGTGGAAAAAGTGATCATGCCTAATCATGCTAATCTTACAGTAAACATTTTTGCATGGCAGCAGGTTTTGAAAAATCTTGACAAACTCAGTATTTTCTAAATTATCCCAATGACTTAAGCAGCATAACATTTTCTTTCCTTCAGTATCTCCAATCAAGAGAAATGATAAAACATTTGATTTAAGTAATTTTTTTCACATTTGTTCAAGTTAGAGGAGAAGGCTTCAGTAGGCTGCAAACACGGGAAACAAGCTTAGTATCCCAAGTGATTTGGGTATGCTGCAGAGAAGGCTGGACACCAACATGATGAAGTAATAGCAGTGGAGAGAACTAGATACAAATGATATTGGTTCATGGTGCCTGTCTGACAGTCAGCAGTTTCAATATTCATGTCCCTGAATGGCAGCCTTGCCTGAGAAGGCAGCCTCTGCATATGCATCAGGGAACTTTGTCAAATTTAATTAATGAAAGCAATGGATTCAAGAGACACCTGTGGCAAAGTTTAGGTGATGGAAAACCTTTGCCTTGCTTAGGCTGATAAGGACTTCAGTATTTAGGTGGATATCTTAAAAAGTATTGAGGGCCAAAAAGCTGCATTTTTTTCTAGCTCTTATGGATGTTTGACCAAAATTTACATGATCACCACACAAGATATGAATATAAGAAGAACTTGGTACCAAGACAGCACTGGAAAAGGCTCCCCGTTGGAGGTTTTGGCAAGTTAGAAAAATGTTTCTCTGCTGTTATTGTCTATCTTGTTTTGATTGGTGTGAATGAGTTTAACTGTGGCTCATTTAATGAATAACTGTGGCTGTGGTATCTTTGCAGAGCAGGGATGGTGGTGGCCCTGGTGAACTTTAGTGCACTTTAATACACTTTTACCAAACTGCAGGTGGAACCAGCCAGGGAGCTGCCTGCTCTGTGCTAGCCCATACACCTTTCTTTTACAGGATTTGGAAGCTGATTCTTTTTTGTCCTGATAGTGTCACTCATATCTGAGTGCTTTTTCAATCCTACTAGTTAACAGTCTTCCTAGATGATTTTACTATGATTTTTAATGTTCACCTTGATGGGCAGTCCACCTTTCTGGTGACATTAACAACTGCAACCCATTAATTTAACTCTCCTTCAAGCTCTTAATTGTTGGAAGCCAAAGTAACACATAGCATGCACACTCCTCTCTGGCCAGCCATCTCCCAGCATGCTGAGCTGTAGGATCCATGGATGCACAGTAAAGCCATGTCAATGTGCTGTCAGATCATCTGGCATGATAAACTTGTCCTATCACAGTTTTTACACTTTATGCCAGCTGCATAAGATGTGTTACCCCTAAGAGCAATATGAAAAGAAATCCTATCTAGTCTGACATTACCTGTGCACAGGTGACCATGTGTATTTAGAGTAATCTGGAGCAATCTGAACTGGCAGAGAAGTTTGTGGCAGTTTTACATAGCCCAGGTATTTTAGATATACATTCCAGTAAGCTTGGCTTGTGGAGCTGTATTATTGAGTTGTTGCCTGACTTGTTCTCTATGGAGCATAATTTTTACTCTTCCGTCAAGGTCAGTTGAAATCATTATTTCAACAGGTAAGTACATGGATTCTGTTTATTAAGACAACATTGAACATTTAAAGAAGAGCTGCTTCCTGTGATTTTAATGTACCCCTCCTCAATATATTTTGCTCTACAGCATCCTTGTTACGTATTACAGGATGAATGTTTACTGGGCTCTTCCCTATTTGGTCTTGATTTAGGATTAGGCAACTGTCCAGATTATATAGCAAGCCAGTTTGTAATAAGTATAAGTAACTCTGTCAATCCATTGTACTAACTGTAGAAGAACAATTTAAGTGTAAGGAGTTTCTTACATTTAAATTCCAGCCAGCATCTGAAATAAATCCCCTAGGGAAACAGATGTATTTGCATTAATGTGCACAGATCATACTGATAATTATGTGAACAACATTTTCTTGCCAGCTAATCACAGATCCTTTTGCAATCATTCCTAAGCACAACGCTACAGTGCACTTGTGAGGTAGGTAATTATTAAAATTCCATTTTAGAGAGCAAAACAGTGAAACAACATGATTAGGGACTTTCCAGAGGCCATCCCTGACATTTTTTACTTGCTTGGAAATAAAATCAAATTTAATTACTTGTGTTCTTGTACTTTATCTATAGATTCATGTTCCTTTTTCAAACTTCTGTCTGGCATTACCTTTTATACCTAGTATCTTTTTAAATTCAGGCATAACCTTGCTAAGTGTTTCCACAGACAGATAACATTTGACAGATTTTTCATCTTGCTAAGAAAATGTGAGAAAAGATCCCAACATCTTCTATGCAATGGAATAAATACATGCACCTGCCTCTGCTGATTCCCAAACCTTGTTTTGACATGTCAGACCTGTATTAATATGAGCTAGGCACCACACTCACTTCCTTCGTAATGCCAAGTGCAGAGGCTGGCTGATGATACTGGCTCACCCTACTTGAAACATTTTCTTGGCACCTCTTATAAACTCCTTTGGGAAATCTGTCAACAAAACACAGATTTAAAACACCAAACACAGAAGGAAAATAATTGTGGCAAAACGTAGTTAACTCCACATGTGATCAGGGAGAGCGTGTTCTGTTACACCTGTCACGTTGTCATCTGGGACAAGGGACTCCAACTCTGCTGTGGATGTGGTCATGCCCTGGCTCATGGGAGAGGAAACCCGTGCATGGTTAACCTGCAAACAGACCTTGGGTGCAGGTGCACGTCTCACAGTGCCAGCAACGCCTGTGTGAGCATCCAGAGGACACAGGGTGGGGCCCCTTGTTCCTCGGCTTTGTGTCCCCATGCACAAGGTGGAGCAAGCAGCCTCGGAGGTCAAGTGACTGAAAACTACAGCTGGAAATTGCCAAGAAGAAGAATTACAGATCTGGAGCCACGGAGGGCTGAGGAGAATCTCCAAGGATAACACAGACCACCCTGTTGCTGCCAAACCTGGATCAAATATGCCTGTAATGCTTCCAACAGATGTGTGTCTGGGCTCTTCTGAAAACCCTTCCCTCTGGAGATCCCACTCTGTCCTTCAACAGTACAACTGGGGCTTTGTTGCCCTTTGCCAAATGTCATGCTTCAGGTTTCCTTCTTGCAGTTCAGACACATCACTTTTTATTCATTAAAGATCCAGTGAACAAGTTCTTCTGTCTGTAGTCTTGAATACGTTTGAAGTCTGACATGATGTTTCCTTTCCCCTTAGTTTTCTTTAGATAGTGCCCACAAGTCTCCTTGTAAATTAGAGCACCCAGAGTTACGATGATTCTTGCTCATTTTTTTTCCGGGTACCTTGCTATTCTCCTGTGTTGCTTTTGCTCTAAAACAGGACAGAGTATTCAAAAAAAGTGCAAGTGAGTAGAACAAAAATATTTTATTTTTTAAGATAGATCTTATGACGCATCACTCCAGGATTTCTATTTGTATTAGCTTGTGCCTCTTTTCCAAGCAGGGAGGAGTTTATTTCAATATCATATGTCCTGAAGCAAGATCTTGTGAAGCAATGAAAGAAGTTGAATAAATGCAGTGTGAAGAAGTTTTAATAGTTAAATACATGGATGTGTAGCTCTCTTTGATTTACATTGTTTTTATTAGTTTTATTGTCATAACAATGTTGTGATAATTAAAAGTGTTCCCCAATTCCATGAGAATGACACAGGGGCTTATGTGTCCCCAGGAGGAGCTATTTTACTTTAGCAGAAGCTATTTTTATCATCTTCTTGGAAAACACTTAATTTCTTCCTGACTTCTCGTTCTCATCTCCCAGCAAGGCTATTTTGATGCTGAAAAAAATACAGTAGTGTTTATTTGGGTAGGGTATACGTAGGATCATCTTCTTTATCAAAATTATCTTTCATTTCTTTCCTTCAGTATCTGTCCATTCCATCTTTTCAGAAAATGTCTCTGGTATTTCACTGGCATAACTTTTGTCATCCAAAATAGCTGTGCTGTTTGGGACAGAAAGTAGAAAGAGGGCAATTTTGTAAACTGTGCAGATGGGAAAGACTCTAATGAGAGTCTTTCTAAAGAAATCAATCCCTACTAGGATAAATTCCCTCTCTGAGGTCACTGCAAGTGCAGTAGTTCCACATCCATGGTAAATGCATCTGCTCATAGCAGTTGTGGAGGATTCATTTAATTTCTGCACCCAATTATCAGATACTTTCCCTATCAACCACATGAAATATGGGATTCTTGTGGATTTAGTGGAAGTTACAAGTCATTTCTGTATTCCAGTAAGGTTCTTCATGTGTTCCTCACACCTCTCTGGCTTAGCATATGCAGTAGCATTTCTTTTGACTTGGACCTTCTTCGGGGCAGTTGGGAGAATTCAGGCTAACCCTCTGTGACAGCAGACCAGTTTTTCCATAGTATATATGGCTGATTCCTTGATTTTCATGAACATTTTCTTCTGTGACTAAGCTGATGTCTTCTAGCATGAGAGGCTTACACTGCAATGAGTGTATCAGCTTGGAAAGATTGTGAGTGAGAAAGAAGATAAGAAACATTAGTAAAGAACTTTACACTAAAAAACCACTGAAAATATTTGGCTATACTGTAGAATGTTGAAACTATTAAAAAGTGAGATGTGTCATATTTTTTTCTTCTAGCTACATGCAGCATGTGTTTCCCATGTCTCATATTACAAGCAAATGTGAACTGAGGGTTTATGGTAATACCACCTAGGAAGTATGATATCATCTTCCCCACAGGTGGTAAGTTACTTTTCCAAGGTGTGTTTACACGGAGCATTTCAGAGCACCAGCACACACACCAGGTACTTAAGTAATATCTGTAATTATGGAAGAGTTTGAGGAATAAACACTGTCTAGCCAGGTATAACTTTTAAAACTCCATATGGCCAAATATGTGATGTCATTCGTATTATCTTGATAAATCCTTGTTAGGGCATGAATTCAAATAAGCTTAAATGAAGCTGATAAAGTGGTTTATAAGTGCAAGCATGTAGAGCTTTTGTAATCAGAGTAGTTGTTAATAAGATAAATAATCTGATAGCGCGTAAGCAAATTTGCTTGTATTTCGAGATTTATAAATCCTGTGTTTCAGGATGATGGTTTGTTTTTATCTAAGTTGTGAACCACACAACAAATTGTACAAGACTACTATAGGTAAAGTGACAAAGATTGCCATCAGTCACATGCCCAAGTTGACACATTTATTTTCTTTTTGGGTCATCAAAGGACTGAATACCAAAGATTAAGTTTATTAAAATATTAGCTTCCTTTTATATTCTTTATGTTTGTGTTTATTGAAAAAATGTCATGAAGTTTAAAAGGCTGGAAAGGCCTCTTGCCATCTAAGTCTGTTTGCTATTTGTTATTTTTTTACATTGGAAGCACATATATAAAATATGTGCTTAGAAAGTGTTAAGTGGTGTAAAACCATATCTCTGTATGTCACTTTGGTTCCAGTGACAGATTCACAACTGTCTTTCTCTAGGACTTGGGATATTTTTGTCAGAAAATGGTACAGAAGGGTAAGACTCCATGTTCTATTGCCATTGCAGCACTCGTCTCTCACTTTGTTTTTCATTGTTGTTTTTTCACAGTCTGATCTCGTTCAAGTGGCTTAGCAGATGTGCTTGACCACCTACAGCCTTTTTGGACTGTTTTCCTTCCTGGCTTTTCAAGTTCAGCTATTCATGAAATCTGAACTATGTGTTGATCTCTGAGGCTGTTCCAACTTCCCTTAATGCAGCAATTATTTAAAAGAAGTAGGCAGCAGTCCTGCAAAATATTTGTCCACATTTCTCTTGGATGCTTTCCTTTAGTGAGCAGATGAGAAGAGTGTCTGGTTTAAGCTAGTTTCCTGCAGAGGCAAAGCAAGTGCAATACTTGCTGTCTGCACATATGTGTGTGTTTTAATGACCCACAAACAGCTTTTGAACCCACTGGCCTCTCTAGACTAGAGGAACTGAGATCCCTAGGGTCCTGGAATTCCTATAAACTTCAGTCAAACTGAACAGAAGAGAGATGTATCATCAGAGGTTTGCTGAAGGGCATACTTCATCACAAGCTCATCCTTTAATAGACAATTCAGTCACAAGGCCCTAATCCAGAGGGGCAGGTGCAGTAGTTTCACATCCTTTGGCCAGAAGTGAAGCAGTGCTCTTGTGGGTGCAAGTGTTGAATTTTATGAAACACCTTTCAGAGCATACTTTTCTTGACTTGCACATCAGTCTCTTGATAACTTTTTTCTACTCATTTTATGCATTATGGAGCATCACAGGGCTCAATACTGCACCTACTTACTTTTTATGCATATATATTGTTTCTCAGTGCAGCTTTTCACTACAGAGCTACAAAGCATGGCTACATTAATCATTCTTCAGCACTCTTTCTTTCCTGATGTGTCACATTCTTCTCATTTGTGCTGTGATCGAGAGAGAACATTATTAGAACACAAGTTTTTGATCAAAAACAGTACTGAATCAAACCAAAGTGATATTTTGCCAGTTTTGTTGCTTATGTGACACCATTTACAGTGTCTATTTATAAACTCTTTAATCTGTATCTCTTGAACGTTGCTGGTCTTCGTTTTTCTTCTTCTCTCCAAGGAGAAGTGTCTGACTGTCAGTCAGGTCTTTAGACGTGGCTCTTCCCAGTGGCAGCATCAGGCCCAGCTGGACCCCCAGAGGGCTGTGAGAGGCAGGTCTCCTCAGAGCCTTGTCCCCTCCCAGTGGTGTGGTGAGGGCTCCACCCGAGCTCAGAGCCAGAAGGGGCTGGTCTGGGGTCAGACAGGGAACCCTCTGGCATGCCAGTGCCGGCTGGTGTTGCACAAGGCCTTGGGCAGCGAGAGGGCCTCGCAGCCAGGCAGGGGCAGGCTGCTTCCTAGGATCATTTGAGCCTTTTCTAAGCTATTTAGTCTGCATATTTTTGGTTACCATGAATATGCATACTCAGGGCTTGGCCATTGCCTTGGGTTCCCAAAGCAGGTGGTTTATCTGAAGTCTGTCACAGTCAATCCAGTTTTTTTTTTTCTCAGGGCCTCAGACTAGTCAATCCCAGCTCCTATTTTTTATAGTTGGTACAACTTGATTCTTGCTGGAGCAGCAACAAACTCATATGCAGCTATTAGAGAGAGATTTGCTGCCAAAACCCCTGCTCTCAGTCTTTTTGACCACTAAGTGTGATAAAGACTGTAGAGATCCAGATCTGGACATATTCAGCTCATCTGCATTTCTTTTTAAGAAAATATCTATTTCTGCCCTCTCTTATTACATCTTTAGAAGTATGTGAATTGTTTCTAGTTTTGTATTAAACTTTTTTTTTCTTTTTTTTTTTTTCTTTATAAAACAATAAGAGACCTCTCCAACTCACTGATGTTGCTCAAAAGGGTAAGTGGCTCTGGGACGAAAGATAAGGTAGCCTGAGCTGTGGAGAATCCAAATATTTCAGTTTTTGTAATTTGGGCCTCTCTTAAAATTATGTGCATTGCATGAATGAGATATTTGGGTCCACTTTCCTGCAAAAGTTTTGAGATGAGGATTCCCACTTACAGCAAGTTTTATCCCATGTAGTATGACCCATTCACGGCAGTCTTCAGTTTTTCAGTCATTTCGTCTCTATGAGAAATAAGATTATGCTGTGGAAAGTATTAAACCAACAATGACATTTGAAATCTGAGTATCTGCCTTCACTAGAACAAAGCTTGTATTCTCTTGGGCCACCGTAACCACTATTCCTTTTAGGAAATGCATTTCTAAGATGGACTTGAAATGGTAATGTTGAAGCCCAACAATAACTAAAGAAATGTGTTTGAAAGATGATTTGCACAGCTCTGCAACATTTGCCGTCAGCAATGCTTTAGAAGAAGAGTAAAGTTTCTGACTTGAAAGGAAAGAAGGCAGCACTGGATTTAGAAGCGTCTTAAGGTGACTAAATGAATTATTCCTGTTTCATCTATTGACATGTGAGGTGGGAGCTGCTTTTGTTAGTGACTGACAGCACAGAGACAGAGTCACCCAGGAAAGCACCTGATAGTCTAATTTACTCATTGCCTTCCTCTACCTGACAACCAAGAAGTCTACAAGCAAGCGATTTTCTAAGAGTGCCTCAGGCTGATGCTTAAAAAAAGCTGGCTTTGTCTGGAACATGTTTGGTCCAGCAATTTGATCTCCATGTCTTCAGATATTCCTCACCAGGCATGATGTGTCAGTCCCCTTCTGACTGCAGTGGTAGCAAAGCTTCCTCAGTTTCCCCTTCCAGCACATGAAGAGTAGAAAGAGGCTGCTTCTGCCTCCTTCAATGAATCCAAACTTCCACAGATAATGAAAAGATTGATGCTTTTTCATTTAGGATGGCATAAGCAAAAGGGAATGTGTAAAACTGGACAATATGGTAAAGCATTTAGAGCAGTTAGACTTGTTGCTTTTATTACCTTTCTCACAACAGGAGCAAGGGAGGTGAAATATGAGCAAATTCCAAATAGATTAAAGGAAATGCATTTTATGTAACATACAGCTGGAGCTTGGGACTCATTGCCAAGAAGTAACGACTAGACTCGGGAGCGAGCGAGACTAGGAAGAGGACTGGGTTCTTCTGTGGGCAGCGGGAATTTTAGAAGTGCTTTGAAAGGGCTCAAAAACAGGTTTAGATGGGATATAAAACCTGAGCTAGTTGTGAAATTTGCATGAATCAGCCCCCTCAGATTTAAACATACAAGTTCAGTGTTCTTCATAATCTGATCTTTTGAGCCTGTAGGTAAACATCTCTGTCAAACCTCACTGGTGTTAATTTTCCCATGTATCAAGAGTGTGCATAGCTGCTGTGGGGTGCTGCAGTTGCACAGACAGCACTTCGTCAGTATCTAGTCTGGGTTTTTCCAATCTTTGGGTTTTCATGGTAATCTTCTAGGAATAATTCAGCCTCTCCTTTTTCTTTAAGATTTTAGACAGGTGAGAGAGCCTTTTTCCCTGTGGGAAATATTTGCATGGGGGACTTATTTGAGCAAGTCCTGAATGCTCATAACATCAAGTAAGTTTTGACTAGAATAGGATTTTTGTGGCTGGTCATGATTCATATGTTAGTTGTTCACTTCCAGATCTAAGTGCTTCTTCAAATAGGAGGATTCTCTTACTTGCTGGATCAAAGAATCACAGAATATTCTGAATTGAATGGGGTGCATAAGGATATCAAAGTCCAACTCCTATCCCTGCACAGGCCAACCCTAAGAATCACACCATATCTCCTCTGATAATGCAGAAAAGGAGATTTATTGATGTATTATTTTGTTCCCATAAAGATGTCAGCCTGCATGTTTCTTCTTCCTCCAGGTGATTGCATGGTCACTGTTCGCACATTTCCAGCAATTTTTATCTCCTAGGGGCATGTCTCTTTTAAATGCAGGGTTGTGTCAAGAGGTTGAGAAGGAATCCACAGATAAGATGAAGTTCTTGTAGGAGACAGAATACCTGACTGTTGTCCCTCTGTCCTTCTGGTAAGACAAGAGGGAAAAGCCAAGCAATACAGACCCACAGATACATCATCTGTGTCACCCACATTGTGAAAACTAGATCCATGAGCAAGGAAAAAGGAGGAAAGCTTGCTTTGTCAAGTGAGAAAAATGCTTAGCCACAGTGAGGCATTTCAGACTATCTTCTTGTTTATTCTTAAAACACTTATTTCTTTTTAACATTAGTCATCAAACAAAATATTTGGAGTTTTTAAGAAGCACAGTTACTTTTTGCTTTGTAAATAAGAGCCTAACTTACTCAGCTCTTTGTGATCTGTTTTGTGATTCAATGGAAAAGTGATGACAGGTGTTGTCAGGCAGTAATGAATTCTTTCAGCATAACTGTCCAGGCTCTTGAATGATTTATTTTGTGTAAAGTATTTGGCGAAAATGGAATATACTTAATCTGTTCAAACAAAAAGAGAAAACTATTAAACTAAACTTGCTGCCTGCCTGGGTGCTGTGTGTTGGAATGCAGCACTTATCACTACAGTGAGAGGTACAGAACCAATTAAACTGATACTAGAAAAAGTTTTATAATGAGCAATTTTCTCAGTGAGAAGAATGATAGCTCTTCTTTTAGATTAGCATCAAAGCCATAGAATTATAGAATTGTTTAGGTTGGAAAAGACCTCTAAGATTTTCAAGTTCAACTTTTAACGCAGAATTGCCAAGGTCACTGCTAAACTGTGTCCCTAAGTACCACATCTACATATCTTTTAAACACCTTCAGGGATGGGGACTCAACCACTTCCCCCCACCACACCCCCGCCCCCTCCAGTGATTGATAGCCCTTTCTGTGAAGAAATTCTTCTCATATCCACTCTAAACCTGCCCTGGAGCAACTTGAAGCCATTTCCTCTTGTCCTATCTCATGTTATTTGGGAAAAGAGGTCAAGCCCCATCTCACTACACCCTCCTTTCAGGCAGTTGCAGAGAGTGATAGGGTCTCCCCTGGCCCTCCTTTTCTCTAGGATAAACACCCCCAGCTCCCTCAGCCACTCCTCACAGAACTTGTGTCCCAGACAGCCTTGTTGCCCTTCTCTGGACACACTCCAGCCCCTCAATGTGCTCCTCTGTGAGGGGCCCAGAGCTGGACACAGCACCCAGGGTGTGTAAGGCCTCACCAGTGCCAAGAACAGGACAGTCACTGTGCTGGCCCTGCTGGACACTATTGCTGGTACAGGCCAGGATGCCACTGGCCTTCTTGGCCACCTGGGCACACTCTGGCTCGTGCTCAGTGGCTGTCAAGCAGCATCCCCACGTCCTTTTTCTCCAGGCAGCCAGCACTTGGCCTAACTGAACATCATAGATTTGGTGTCACCCAATAGATCCACGCTGTCCCCATCCCTCTGCAGAGCCTTCCTAACATCCAGCAGATCAATGCTCCTTGGTGTTGACTGCAGACTGACTGGGAGTGCACTTGGTCCTCTCTTCCAGGTTGTTGATAAGGTTATTAAACAGGACTGACTGCAACACTGAGCCCTGGGGAGCACCACTTGTGACTGGTTTCCAGCTGGATGTAACTCCATCCAGCACCAGTCTGGGCCTGGGCATCCAGCCAGTTTCTTACCCAGCAAACAGTGTACCTTTCCAAGCCAAGAGCAGATGCTTTCTCCAGGAGAATGCTGTGGGAAATTATGTCATATTCTTTACCACAATCTGGGTAGACAACATCCTGTCCCAGTTTTGGCTGAGATAGTGTTAACTGTCATCCTGGTAGCTGGTACAGTGCTGTGGTTGGAATTTGGGGTGAGAATGATGTTGGTAACACACTGAAGGTTTGGCTGTTACTATGCAGTGCTTACTCTAACTCAAGGACTTTTCGGTTTCCTGTTCTCTGCCAGTGAGGAGGTGCACAAGAAGCTGGGAGGGAGCATGGCCAGGACAGCTGGCCTGTCAAAAAGGATATTCCATAGCAGGGAACACCATGGCCCATATATAAACTGGGGGTGTTACCTGGAATTGGGATGGCTGCTTAGGACATGGCTGGGCATCAGTCAGAAAGTGGTGAGCAGTTGTATTGTGCATTGCTTGGGTTTTTGAGTCTTACTCCTTTCTTTCTTTTTACTATCCCCCTTTTCATTACTGTTATTACTAGTATTAGTGTATTTTACTGTCTTTCTAATTATTAAACTGTTCTTGGACCATGAAGTTTTTCTCTTTTTTCTGATTCTGCTGCCCATTCCACTGGAGTGGGGGAAGTGAGCCAGCATCTGTGTGATAGTTGCAGCTGGGGTTAAACCATGACACATCCACAAGGTTTGTGGATCCATCATTGTTCTCATTCTTGTTGTTGGTTTTTGCTGCATTAGAACAGACTACAGCATTAAAAACAAAGGTTTTCATTCCCCATATCCATAACTTTGTTCTCATGAGAAGAAACCCGTGTCTGCCTGTTATAATAAACTGATGTACCAGATTATGGTGAAGCTAATTGGAGCTGACAGTATAATAGGAGCAACTGCAGCTTAAGTTGCAATAAATTTGTTTGTTTATAGATGGGATTTTGCAACAAAGAAAGTGTTTTATAAATCAAAGAGATCTCCCACCAAACTTACCTTACTGAGGAGTAAAACAATATCTAATAACTAGAAAACAGAATTGTTCTGAGAAAGCCATTTATCTAATTTCTTTTTAAATACCTGATAGATGAGCATTTTGTCTACTTAAGCCAATGCAGCACTGACATTCTTTAATTCAGTCCCACAGGAACATATTATTTTTTTCTACACCCTGATAACAGGCGAATGCCAGTTTCTTCACTTCCCTTTTGCTTTTAGTAAATTTCAGGACTTTTCTGGTTTCAGGAAAAACCTGGGCTGTCAATCCAGGAGTCAAATGGACTTCTTAAATTCTCTTACATATTTTAAAATATCTCAAAATTCAAATAATTGTTATGGCTCAAGTCCAACTCATGTGTTTTCATTCTTGGATTGACAGTTTTGTTATTGTTTATCAGTCCTGACAAGATAAATCCCATCAGGATGGGATCCGTGCTGTTCTCTCTACGCATATCCCAGTCTTACCTCTAATTTGAAACTTGATTAAAGAAATGGTACAGTAACTATCATCTTTTGGTCACTGTTACCAGGCTAACCACCTTTGCATTCTTCTTATCAAGGCATTTGGGTTTGGATATGTGTTTAGAAAGCACTACCAGTAATTTTCGTATCAGTTTATTTGCTATTCTCAGAAAATGCATCTTTTTCTTTTTGATGGATGGACTGTGAATGCAAGCTTCAGACATAATTATGTTTTACCTTCTCTAAATCTACTGGTAGTGGTTAATGAATATTTTAAATTATTTTAACAACTAGATATTTCAAAATGTGTACAGCAGAAAGCAATGCTTTTCTACTTGAAGGATTAAGAAATATGGAGCTATATTAATGCAACATTAATGCAGAATGCTACAGCATTCTTCTTTCAGTGTAATGGACTATAGATGACTAATTTGCATCTTGACCATGAGAAAGTTATCATCTCTTGCCCTCTGCTTAGATAAAATTGTTTGCTGTCACTGTTGCTACAGGCAGGCTGCACCAGAGCATTCCCCTTCTGACAGTCAGCTTGGCTGGATCTTCTCCTGCCATGGCACTTTTCCCTGGGTATTAAATTGCAGCAATATAATATCTCAGTTTTAATTTTGTCAGATAAATTCCTTCAGTTTTCTCTTGCATCAGGCATTCCCATTCTCTTGCCATCTTTGTGATACTTCCATACCTGTCTCAGATAGAATTCATTTTTCCTGAACACACAGACAGCAAGATCTTTGTACACCAGTGTAGCTGAGGTTTTGCTCTTCTGTGACATTAGCAATAACACTGCTGTTGCTGGAAGTTTTATTTTAGTTTTTCTCTGCAGGTAATAATGAGCAATACCTGACATCAGATTCAGCACAATGCAGTGTAGCTGGCAGGACCCAGCATAATGTGTACCTATTTTTCAGATGCAGTGTCATTGCCACAGAGAGTTACTGGCAAGAGCCCACCTAGTTATTTTTAATGAATTTTAATTTGATAGATAAGACTTGCAATTAAGGACTGGATAAGTTCTGTGCCAACAGGTGCTCTAGCTGCCAGGCCAGATAGGTTGGGATAAGAAATGGGCTGTGTCTCTCTGAAAATCAACAGCAAGTTTTCCTCAGAAGCTCATTCTCAGGCTTACCTCAGGTTAGCACATTACATTTTTATTGCTGTGGTGTTTTGTGCTTTTTAAAAATCTCCATTGGAGGGAGCCTGTTAAAACCTGCCAACAGCTCTTTCCCTTCAGCAGCTTCTGAGCCTGGGGTGCTCTTGACTGGCTGCTCTGTGACTTCAGAGTGTTTGCAACTTGTCCTGGCTTTGCTGTAAACCTGCCAGGAAAGGGACGCTTCCAAAAATACTTTAAAATATCTTCTATAATTCTAAATACTTGCATGAAAAGCAAAGTTTTGTACAAAGAGCCTGCCAGTGGCAAGGTTTTATGGTCTTCAGGAGCAAGGCTCACTGTTGTGGAGTATCCCCAGATGAGATTTGTGGGTCATCTGCACCATGGAGTGCTGGCTGCAGCCCCCACCTCCTTCCAAATGTCCCTCTTTCCTCCTTCCAGGACTCTCTCAGTTAAAATGACTTAGTTTTGCTGGCACTAGTTGAGCTCATTTGGACTGAAAGGGACAGGATGGCTCTCACAAGCCAGGAGGTGGCAGCCCAGACACGGGAGGGCAGAGACATCTTGTCCCCACACAGCTACATCACTCGGGGATTCTGTCTGCAGCCAAATGTTGCCACATGCCAACGCTGTTGGGAGTCTCTTATCTGCATTCATTCAGGGCCTGCCCTCTCTTCCTTGAAACTGTGAAGTTTGAAATTAAACATCATGTTCTCTATAAATAATCTTAATTGGCAGCAAGCTCATTGAATGTGGTCTTTTGCATACAAATTAAAACCTGCTGCAGCGCTTTTGAGGCTGTCCTGAAACAGGTTCACTGTTGCAAGTGGACTTCAATTTTCTGCCACATCACATGAATTAGTCTAAAACTGTTCTATCAGGGCACTGCCTTTCTTCAGGGCAAATCCCTCTCAGGTAAGGGGCGCTGTTCCACGGCCAACACTGAATCCGGATTCTCCATCTTACAGGGTGTCTGGTTGGAGCTCTAATAGAAATCATTTAACTGCGCCTGCAGCAAGAAACTCTGAAGAGCATGTCCTTTCATTAGTTGCCTCCAGGATTTGTCCATGCTCTTACCTCCCCATAATAAATATATTATGTCTGTTTGCTGTGGAAGCTTAATTACGTACCTTACTATAAGCACTTACCTATAGCATTTGAGTGGTGTTTCGTCCCATTCACTTCAGTGAGATCACTTCTGCATGTGCATCCATCTGTACAAAAATACTTGCAGAAGTCTAATCCATAGTTGGCTTTCTCCTTGGCTCTTTTTCCTGTGTTTTTGTCAGGAAACTGTACAGCAAAAATCACCACCACAATTTCAACCACAGAAGAGATGGAATCACTGTAGTAAAATCAGTGCAGTAGGAACAAATGTTTTAAAAGGGGATATCTGCTGCATGGGATTGAAGAGGACTGGGGGATTTGAACAATTAAGAAAGGTAATGCAAGCTACAGTTCTATTTATTTTGCAAATGTTTTACTCTTTTGAAAAAAACTTTACTTGATTTTTTTAATGTACCAGAGAGATATCAGTTTATCATTTGAATCTGTAGAAATGTGGGTTAATGCTAAAAGCAGTTGGCAACCCTTGAAGTTCCTCCATATGGGGCTTCAACTTAAATCTGGAAAGAGAATATTCAGACAAGACAATGAAGATCTTGCACAGCCCTTATAAATTCCTTTTGTCGCCATTCCTCTTTTACCTCGGTGCCAAACTTGTTTGCATGTGGCAGAGACTGCTCCAGCCTGGCTAGAGTGAGCACCCACGTACACTTTTTGAGTTCTTATTTTGGTTTATTTTAAATATCTACTTAAAGTAGATGTCAACCAAAGGTAAGTGGAGGATACAAGCTGAAAGAGTGAATCTTACTTTTCTGCAGGGATTTTTTTTGTTGGTTTTTCTGAAATGCTATCTCTCTTTACAATTCTTTCATGAATATAGAGCAGGAAAAAACCTATCAGCATCTACTGGTTAAGCATGAAGCCCCTTTCCAGATTAGAAAGCATAGAATTATTGCAGTACAAACTTAGTCAAATATGGAGAAAAAAGTAAATATTAGGGAAAAGAGGGGATTTAATTTTAAAACTTCTCTCTATATCAGTTGATTTCCAAAACAAAACCTTTAAAAGATCCAATTGAAAGCAACGTGAAAGGAAGTGTAAGAAATGTTATTAATGTGATTGTATCTGCTGAAATTGGCTAAGTACTTACACAGGTTGCTGAAGGAAATTTGATGCTTGATTCTTTCAGACTATTTGGATGTTGCCAGAGGTGGTGTTCCACCTGCCTAGAGGACATTATCTTCAACTTCACATCTCAAAAAAAAAATTTCAAAATTTATATTAATCATCTCATTTACAAGCTACTGGTAGTATACATGTCGCTGCAGATTAAATGACTTATTGGCTGGGTTTCAAATAGTAGAAAACAAGGCTCTGCTCCCACATCTTCCCTTTCTATCACACTGATTCAACTGCTATTTGCATTCTTTTTATCCCATCAGGAGCCTTCAGCAGAAGGGATTGTTTAGCTCTGGAAGATTAAAATTGATCTGATGACAATCTGATGGAAATTTATCTTGTTTTCATGCTGGCATTTTAGAATGTGCTGTGTTTCCATTAGGTCTGTGTGGGCTCCCACATCACTGGGGTAGGTCAGCTAGCCAGAAATGATAGGTCATGGCCACACTATGATCTGGTGCTGAATGGCACAGGCTTGCTGGGAGGGATAAGTCCTTTGCATTTCCTGTGGTACCACAGGGTAAGACCATTTGACCACTGAGTAGATTATATGCTTCTACTTCAGGCCTGGCTTTGCTGTCTCCTTCCTTTGATAACATCCTAAGGGAGGAAAGAGCCTTCCAGGCTTGAGAAAGTAAAGAGGTGTATCCAGGGGCAAGGCAGGTTCTCCATCACTTCATGTCTGGTGTGCAGTTTTGTGTTTGCCCTCTTCCCAGGACAGAGGGCTTGATTTGTGAGCAGGATCCCTTCTCACCCATTGTTTTGAGCATCCTCTTCACTTTCCTGTTGCTTACTGACAAATCTACCACCCGCTGAAGGAATTGTCTCTTCATATTGTGATGACTCTCGTTGTCTGATTATGAGCAGGGCTCTGGGCCAGGGGGGTATTGCTCTGCAGACTCTGCCTGTTGGATGCTCTAGGAATTTGCTCATCCATTCTTGAATCACTGATTTCTCACACATGTGGGTTTGGACAGCTATGCAAGACATAAAATTACTCAGAATCTACAGGATACACATAAACTTCTGTGTGACACCTGGGAGAAAAGAGATCCAGGACATGATCTAGATTACTCTAAACATCCATGTTTAAGCTACTGCATTGAGATCTAGGCTATATCTACCCCCAAACCCCACCCTGTAATAGAGTAATTTATCTGTGAAGGGCACAGGACAGCTAATAATTACCCATAAATGCTGCTTTTGTTTATCTTATGGAGAATAAATCAGGTTTATGACAGCAGTTGTTGTTCTTCCTGATGATCTTACTTGCTTTACATTTTTTTATGTTTCTGTGAGTCTTTGTATCACTAAGCACATATCTGCAGCTTGAGGTCAGTGCTTTGTGGGGCTAGAACCAGGCAGCATTTGTGTGCCCTTGCAGATGGAGATGGCAGCGTGCAAGGCTATGCCAGGCTCCTAGAAGCAAAGCTGCCTTTATTGCATCTCTTGGACCTTCCAGCAAACAGAGAGAAAGAGTGTCTTACAGATTAGTTGCTTCCCAAATAATCAGAATAAGCAAACTGATTATTGACAACCTGTCATTAAACTGTGGCTGAAAGCACTAAACTGTATTGTTTAACCTGGTTCTTCAGGACAGTTATCATGATGTTGTGAATCATCAGTCTGAGATGTATCAGTTCAAAAAACCAAAAGAGATCTTGCTATCTTAGCTCCCTAAAATGTTACCCTCTTCTTTTACAGCAAATCTTATGGAGCTTCCTGCGAAGGCTTTTTAAGACAGGAGGCTGAGACCTTATTAGAACATTTGGGTTAAATTTTCTCTCTTTCTAGACATCTGTACTGCTGTTAGTTCCAAAAGCTAATAACCCATATCACAAATTATAGGAAAGCTGACCTCTTCCAAGGACATTCAAAGCAAAATCTTTGTGTTTCCGGAATGGTTTTTGTGTGCTACTTCAGGACTATGAAACACACACAAATCTTCAATCTCCTATGCAAATACTGTTCTTGTATATTTTTTTGCAGAAGTAATTTGAAAAGCATTTGCTACTATTTGCATTTATTTCTCATTGCCCAGGACTGGCTATTTAACGTCTCTTCCTCACCTCACTTTTTCTATGGTCCAACAATGCATTTTACTTGTCTGTTCTGAATTGTATCAGGTTTGCATGTGGAAAACATAGTGTTTAACCCACCCCAAAACATTCTTCCCTGAGACAGGAAAATGATTTTACAGTGGCTGAAATTCCCTTTTCAAATGTGAGCTACTTTATTTTATGGAACAATGAGAGGAAACCACACTGACTCCATATGAGCACACGAGTTGTAAAAATGAAAACTGTCAGGAAAACACAAATAAATATCACTAAGCATGTGATGACTGTTGAGTTTAAGGTCACATTTTATAGGATTTGTTAGGGAGTATAAGAAGAGTAAAGGGAGAAACCTAGAAGTCAGCGTGCCTGGGAGAGCAGATCATTAATGCAGTTCCAGAGACACCTCTGTGGTTATGAGAAGTACCAACAGAAAAGATATTGCTGGTGTTTACTGCTAACTGTAAATAGTCAAGGCAGAATAAAAATAATATGTTAGGTAGACATAAATAAGGAAATGAGAATAATTGTTATCAAACGCACAGATCCCATTATATCCAAACTCAAGGTTCTTCTGGTTATGGATTATGACCTGAGTGATGCTTCCTAGCAGACTTTTCCCAGGTTTTATTAATTTTGGTTGGAATCTGTGGGAAGACAGAGGAACCTCTTTAGGCATTTGGTAGCTGAAAAAGTCTGGAATGGAGGCTTTTTCCCTCCTTACTCAAGTCATGTGGTGTCTCATAAATGTTTCCTATTTGCTTTGAAAAGGAAACTGTTGTGCACATTAAGTGAGCCAACACACAGTGCGGAGAAGGGAGGTTAATAAAGGAGGGAATAAAACTGATGTTCTCTTTACAGTGGATGAAAATGAAGACAGTTGAAATACAAAATATGATCAGAATACAGCTTTGTACAGCCAAGTGTGAAATCAGTTTCTCCCATCCTACTCCGTTCTTCCTAACCTTCATTGCCCTGCTCACCTTGGGATTTTCAGATGATGGTAATCTTTGAGGATTTACCCCTCATTTGCACTGCTCCCATTTAGGCATTTTTCTGTAATCTCTTCCCTATTTTACTGCTACTTCAGCGTTCCCACCAAAACTTTAGTCTGGATGTTGACTACATCACTCCTGAAATACTGAAATATCTTCTGTTTAGCCTCCATTTTTCACTTTCTTCCCCAAATCATATTTGTCCATTTGTCCCACCTTGGACAGACACCCCTCCAACCATGCACATGCACATACCTTTTGGCTCACTCCTCAGGTCACCCTTGCTTTTTCCATTCAATTCAAAAGTTTTGGTTTTACCTTTTATGGTCCTGCAGACAAACATTCTGTGGCATCTCTTCTTCATACTGCATCCATCTGTTACCAGTGTTTCATCAGTTCTCTTTTTCCACCCATGTCCATCATACAAAACTCAGGAAACAGCAGCAGCCGAAGAAAGATCTGAATAAGGACTGTGGATATTACCCTCTTGTACCTTAAGTAGCCGAATGGTTCAGTCCAACAAATTCTGAATACAGACACGGGAGTTCTTAGAAAAGAAAATAGCATTACAACATCCCCTTTAAAGGGGTACTCATTAGTGCAGTGAAGACCTAACATGTGGGCAAGTGCTGATGAACCTGCTTTATCCCTTTCAAGTGCATAAAACTGTGAGAAATTGTAATAAATACCCATTCACTCATTCAGGCCTAGCAGACTTGAAAAATTGTAAATCTCATTTCCGTGCAACGTCATGCATAGTGTATTTTATGAGAAGCAATAGACTATGCTATACCTCCTGTGTTAATTGAGGTACAAAACTGGAGAGCTGATAAGGATTCCCATGAGCCTGCAACTCCACTAGTCACTATTACTTTTCAGGCATAATCTCTGTTACACATTCCATCACTAATATAGTAAAAAAAAAAAAATTAAAAAAGCATTTGTTCTTGGAAAAAGGCCGTCAGTGTTGCAAATGACTGTGATCAACAGCTTGGATATCCTAATTGCCACCTATTAGAAAAAATGAGATTTGCATGGTAGAGCCCAGAGAATTACATGGATAAAGGAAAAAATTCTCAACATAAAGGTTAATATAAACATATACTGCCTGCAAGTGCAAAGGACACATAAATTGGTGGCTCATTATTGCAGACTGACCCATGGGTAGGAATGTCACCCAGCTCAGAGGCTTTCCCAGGAAGTTTGGCTGCAAAAGTTACAAAAGATAAGGACATGCTTGTGGAGTCCACTAAACTAATGAGAGCTGAAAGTTGTTTGAAATATCCCGATGACCTCACAGATGGGATGCTTATTAAGGTATCTGCATCAGTCTCTTTTTTGTCTAACAGATTGTTGTAAAGCTTTGTTGAGGCGTAGCCAACAGTCCGTGAAGGTGTCTTCATGCTTTCTGACATACTAAGGGCTGGGTGTTTTTTTTAGGTTAGGTTTTATTTTTTTCTGAATGAATTCAAAATGAAAACCAACATGCAGATGCAATTTTTGTTTGCGGGCAAATTTGTGGAATAGCACATGCAAGGCAGTCAATTATGATTACTTCATCAACACGGGGTCTGCCCGCTACCTACGTGCCTATCTGCTCGAGTGCGCTGGTCAGGAGCCAACTGCAAATTTAGGTCTTGAAAGTCTGAAGAAAAGCGCTTTATGTGCAAGGGTCCCATGAAGGCTTCGTAATGCAATTAAGCCCCATTTTAACAAAAGGCTTGCCATTTTGCTGAGGCATGACATGAGTAATTAAAATATCATTTTAAAAAAGACAAATGAGTGTTCTTCTCTACTCTCTGATATTGTTTAAAATAGATGGGGGAAAAGATTATGATTTTTGTTTGTTCCAGGGTCCTTTGAGTGGAAATCACAGGCAATGCAGTAAACCTGCAGCAAAACATATGTATGCAAGCCCCTAAGGGGATCCTATAAATGAAACAGTAGCAAAACCTATTTCCTTCCCCTCTGGAAAGAAATAAGTTTTGAAGTGGTTTTTTTTTTAGTTTGTTGTAAATGACTGTGTAAGTATAGAAGTGTTTTGGTAAACTCTAGGCAAGAAGGAAAAGGAAATGCATAGTAAAAATTGGTGCGTAGGTTTTGCTTGCAGTGAGGTGCTGCTGGAATGACATGAGACTATGGTGGGCCAACCAAAAGAGTAAGAAATAGAGTGACTCTAGGTTAAAAGAGGGGAGCTGTAGTTCTAGTGATTCCTAGAGATGAGTAAAGGAACATAAATTTGGGAGGAGAAATATTGTGCAAGGTATGTTGAAGGAAGCGTATTTCAGTAACTTTATGTCAGTAGCTCTTTTGTTTGACTGTTTTTGCTAAATCACGATGACATGTAACTGTTGCAGTGCTTTTGGCCAAATTGTGATGGATATCTCCTGTGAGGCAGAGGCGTGGTGGATATTGCATTCAGCTCATTTCCCTGGATTGGGATGGAGTTCAATTGTTGCTTTCAAATCCATTGTTTTAGAATAGATTGACATATTGTAGTGAAATGCTCACTGCAACGAGGAATTCAATAATTGTCCAAGTGTTGCCAAATCTTAGTGCAATGTTTGGCAACCTTACATTCAGATTTAAAAGCCTAATTTTAGGTTCTCAGATGGAAAAGATAGATGGAGAGAGAGAGCGTGTGTGTGAGAGAGAGACAAAGAGAGAGTGAGAGAGAGGGGAAATCTTGTCGGGAAAATAGCAAGTGAAAACAAATTAGACACCCATTGAACACAGCACCAACTAGGTCTTTTTGGGGCCACACAAGTCAATAAATCTCTTCAGTACACACCCTCTGCCCATCTGACAGTTTCCTTGGATTGCTGTCACAAAGGAGCACAGCAGCAAGTCACAGCTACAAACCCACCATTTTGCTAAATTACCTCAGTGTTTCCCTTGGCCTTTCCCTATGGGTCTGTTCCTTTGCTGTCCCACAAAAACCTTCATGGTTTCAGCTATAGTGGGCAGGAGCCCTCCCAGGAGATACATGAGTGACCCTATCCTCTCCCCACACCTTCTTCCTGCTGCAGGGTCTACTCTGAATTAAAACAGCAAAGAAACTCAGGATCGGCTCAGGATTAAAACAAAGATCAGGGAAGATTCCTGTTGTGGCTCTGCTTGCTCTGAACTGTGGAGCATGGGTGAAGGAGCTGGTGGGCATCAGGCCCCAGGGAGCTCCATTTCCTACAAATACCTTTAGAAATGTGAAAACCATTACAAAGCCTTACCCTGGCTGAGGTGGTGCTTTTGGGGCAGTCTGTTTGTCAGCCAGTGAAGGTGCATGAGTTTATGGGAGGAGCTGGGCCCTACACATTCTCTGCAGCATTTCTCTCCTTCCCACTCTTCCAGCCAACCTGGTAGCTATTTTAATGTAGGAGTGATGCTTCCATCCAAACATGATGAGAACCTTGGGTTAAATGTTGATTTTTCACACCCTGAGGCATTAAAATCCAATAGGTTTTTACATACACTGAGAAGGATCTTCACTTCTTAGAATTTTTTATTCCTGCCAGAAAAAGCTATTAATACATGTGCATGCATTGGGCTATTGCTATGACATTTTCATTACGCTAAAACAGGATTTAAAAGTATTCCAAAACTGGTGTTCTGTTGGTCTGCAACTTCCATAATTATCAGAGAAAGAACGAGGTCGTGGGGCTTCTGAGAAATTACTGAAGATAGCAAGGGAAGAGCAGAAATACTAACACTTGAAAGTTGTCATTTTAAGCACCCCAGTAATTCTGCTGTAGGACACAAGACACCGCATGTGTGTGTCAGGGGAGTAGTTGTTCCTAGGATTCATGTCCAAGCAAAGGTTGTAATTCAGTTTTTATAACCCTGTGCTGGATCTGAACTTCTGAACTCACTATTATCTTGGGTTTGTCCTCCTGCTAATGTGCCCATGAGCAGCTGTGATACCATTGCATTTCTATTTTCCCCAGTGTGCTGTCATGCAGTTCCATATTGAAATGAAATGGAAAATGATTTATTGTATAGGATCAGGTTTTTGTCCTCCACAGTGTATGAATGTAAATTTAGGGCAATTTCCCATGCTCCTGGAACTAGGTTTTGCTTGAAAAAAATGTCTAGAATCAACAAATGGGAAAACCACTCCAGAACACTAGAAAAATAGGAGCATTTCTCTCTGCCTTCCTGTGTTGGTCCAACAGGGCTTTGCCGATGTTGCTAATGACTGTGAAATGTCTTACACGTAAATTCTCTAAACATCTTCTCCTAATTACATTTCATAATTCTGTGGAACTGAATACACAAATGATATAAAAATAACAGTCATATGATACCTCTGAATTCTTGATGTGAAGCTATTGTGAGTTCAAGATAACTGCCACAACGAGCTACTTTACAGAATGAAAATTCCTGAGAAACAGGAATTGATGATAAAGCATTCCTCCATCAGTATTACAGCAGAAATCCAGACAGTAGAGAAGATATCCAAGTGCTGAAATAAATGGGCTAGTCTGGTGCTAATTGAGGCACAGATGGAGTATACATCATTTATATTATTAAATGTATGGTAATTGATGTTGTTCTAAGCTCATATTTTATACTGTTACTCTCGGGGGATGAATTTCTGCCAATCTTATCCACAGACCCAAGCAAATCTCTCTCCCACTGGGACTGTTTAATTTCATGATATGTGATATCCTTTGTCTGCAATAACATCAGAGTTGTTTGTCTTCTTATTTTAGACTGTAAGTTTTCAGGATGTGTAGCCATATCTCATGTATTGCCCGTATCATTCTAGGGCTTGTGTCTCCTCTGGGGCTTTCAGGACATATTGCAGCACAAATCATAGTAAATAAATATTTCTTTCTCAGAAGAAAAGAAGTATCAACAGCTGGATTTTCACTTTGTCTCATTCATCTAATGAGAACATAGTCCATTCTTGACACAAGAAAGTTAGTGAGAGGTGAGTGATGAAAAGAGTTTATCCAGTAGAGGATCACAGAAGATATGGCCAAAGTACTAAGACTTGGATAGATTTTGTCTGTAATGTTGGCAGATACAATGCTCTTAAAGCCAAAAAGATATCCAAAGGCTCATGTGGGACTGATGAGGAAAAAGTTCAAGTATATGGCATTTCTTGAGAGTTTGAAAAGCTTGGGAATCCATTGACTCCTACAAATCCTGACCACTGATTTTTGCTTCAACAGTTTTTATTTCCAGTAAAAACTGGAAAGGATGATAAGAGCCTTCTGAAATGTTAAAACTTCCTTTCTGTTAGCCAAATAAATACCAAGAAATGGGACAAATGAAGGATGGTCATTTATTTGTGATTTTTCCAGCCAGTGCACTTTATAAGTGTCCATCTGCACCAGTCACTCCAGGGGTTGATCAGGGGGCCTGGGAAAGAAGATGAAGACAGACTTTGCTGAAACAACTTACTTTCTCCCACTTGGAACAAGAGTGTAGGTTGATGGGTGAAACGGGATCCTGCCAAAAGATGGAGTGGCTGAAGTGGCAGCAGTCATTCTCCAGTCTGGCAGACAACAGTGACTTTTGCATTGTGGCATTGCACACTTTTTGCTGTGGCTCTGAATGATTGATTTTGAGATAACAACCTCCTTTGTGGTGCTTCGACCTGCAGCACAAGAGCAATGGGCACCCCTTCAGACTGAATCACACCACGATGGTTGAGTTGTTTTTTTAATCCTAACAAAAGCTGTCATTAAAAGTTATTGAAGCCTGATTTTTCCTCGCTCTTTGTCAGCCCCCCTCAGCCTGGGCTGCAGATCCCGCGTCCTTTGAAGCCATCTGAGCTCTCTTTGTTATTTTTTGGTGCATAATGATGCTGGGCATCTCTGCTGCTGAGGACACCCAGCAAGACCCAACAAAGCGTGACTGGTGGAAAGGCCAACACTGAAGTAAGCTGGGAAGAAATCCCCTGCAGTATTCCTTGAGCTCTGCTGCTGGGATTCAAGGTGCCTGTGAAAAACACAGTGCTTTTGCCAGTCCTTTGCCAAGGGTAGGGTCCAAATTTGTGTTTGGTGTCTTGTAGGGCATTGGATAAAGCAAGGGGTTTAGGTCTTTGTGTTTAAGGTTATTGGCATTATGTGACTCATTTAACGACACAATGCTTTCGGCTGGTGAAGGCAATCATGTTAGCCAGGACATGTTGCTTCAAAATCCTAGAATATGTCATTTCTGAAAAGGCTGCCTGCTGTCAGAACCACTGCTTTCTTAAGGTATTTATGTTACTTTTCCCTTTTGCCACACTGAAAGTATTAATAGTTATTTCTATCACATATTATCAGCAAGAAGCTGACAACAGGATTAGTAATGCAACCACTTCCTGTGAGCACTCAAATAGCCTGTAATTGGTATTATACTCTAACCACTGCACAGAGAGAATAATTTCTGTCTGTATAGAAACTGCTGGTGTCTGAGGGATTTCTATTGGAAGTTAAAGAAGTTAAAGAAACTTGGAATGTGGGGCCACCTGTCACTGACCCTTCCCATGCAACTTCTACACTCTCAGTTTCTCTCTCTTCCAGCCCTGTGAGGAAGACTTTACAGATCCACACTTGTTTGTAGCCTGGGATTGCCACTCATGCCTGTGCGTTGTCCCTGCTGTCTTTTCCTCTCACACACACAGGGCTGATACCATTTGCTGAAGGAGAGAAAACAAATTAATTCTGCTAATGACACTTTCCAAGTTCATTCCTCTCAAGAGCCTTTATATTTTGTAAAATCTGGATACAGCAAAGAGATGGCCACATAGGGCAGCCTCTTGCTGTAACTGGGAGCAGGAAAACAGTTGCCTGTGTCTCTAAGGGCCTTTGGCAGTTTCACTTGCACTTTATAAGCCATTTGGGGCCAATAAAGAATTCCTATTTTCTGCACTTCTCATATGCTTCCTACTCTGGCCACCAGCTGGAGAAAAAAAGGAATCAATGGATTTTTTAACTCAGTTCCCTACGTCTTTTAATTATTTGCAGTGTGCTTTGTTCTGTGCTCCTCCCCACTCCTGCTCTTCCCTCCTGTGGACATCCCTCAAAAAGGTCAAGCTCTAGAAACAATAATGAATCCAAGGTGCTCCTGCTGACATGATTTAAATTTAATTATGCCAATAATTTACAAATCAGAAGAAATCTCTTGTTTTTAATGGATGAAAGCATTGGGTT
This sequence comes from Cettia cetti, assembly GCA_013401135.1. Taxonomy (NCBI): domain Eukaryota; kingdom Metazoa; phylum Chordata; class Aves; order Passeriformes; family Sylviidae; genus Cettia; species Cettia cetti. The sequence continues at coordinate 17,166 of VZUI01037660.1, read as the reverse complement.
TCAATCCTGAGCCCTTCTGTTCTGTGCCCAATTAAATGTGGTAAGTAAAATCTCGTTCTTTTCCTGAATTTACAGTGGTATATGACAATATGCAGTGTACACCTGTCTATAGATTTATTATTCAGTAAATTTCATCTGCATGGTTTGATCGTAATTAAAATAGTAAACACCATGGAGTCACCAGTTCACCCAAATAATTCCTGAGAGATGAGGTGAGCAGTCCAAAGTCTATCCAAGGAAAACAAGTACAACCACTGAAGTCCCTTTTGCTGTTTCTTTAACTCTTCCCTACTTCTCTGCTTCAATTCTGCATCCACCCAAGACCCAGATTTCTTACTAATCAAGTCACTGGCACCACCTATTGTAAAAATCTTTTCAACATTACAAAAATCAAGTGGAGACACAGTGGGTGGATGAGGAAAGCAGTGTCTTTGCTCCTCACCTCTCATCTGCACTGTCGGCAGGAGACCATGAAGTGATCCTCCTTTACCCATCCAGCCCCAAACAATGGCTTAAAGCATTACCCCTGGAAATCAAGTTTAGAGGACAAATATAATCATCATTAGTATGAGTATTTGAATGCATTTTCTTGCAGAATCGTACTTGTGTGACTAATTGCCAGAATAGCAATTTAGCTATTGCTAAATGCATAGCTGCAGCATCAGGCATCAATGAGGCTTTTCTAGTTAAATGTGAGCAGCCAAGGCTACTCATCTTGTGTGGGGTGTTACCAAGTTAAGAAAAGTTGCCATTACAGGATCAGAGTTGACAATCACCTGGCTGAGGCATAATAGTGTTATATATTCAGGGACCTACTAGATTTGAACAGACCAAGTAGCATGATAAACCTGCAATCAGTGCAGAATTTAACTGTTGCTGCCTTTCTGCCCAGGCTATAGCCCATGCTGTTAGCTCAGCAAAACACAGGAATATCCATCATCTGCTCTGCTACGAAGTTCCCCCCACTGTGGCAGCTTGATTTGCAATTTCATATTCAGCTTGCACCTCTACACCAGTCCCCATTTTTCTCATCTCTTCTTCCAGTATCACATATTCCCAGATTTCTTCATTTCATGAACCATATAGATGAATGGAATTTGCCCAATAAAAGGCCAATATTTTTATTAGTCATGTCAGGCATTAATCCCACAAATGTAAATATTTATATTTGCATGACAGAGTAAGCCTATGGATTTACTTTCTTCCCATTGCTTATCTGTGCTGCCATTGTACTGCTTCTCAGTTCTCAGAGGTTATTAGAACAGGTGTTAAAATTGTTTTCCAGTATCTTTCATGAAGATTGTAAGTTTAAATAGAAGAAAGCACACGATTGAATACTCCGGCCACTATGAGAAACATAATCAGATTTTCATGTGGATACATCTCTGACCTTGGCTGTTCAAAAGAGAGCACCTTTTTGACTCCAACCATCTGACAGGATATGAATATCATTTTGCAATACACATACATATACTGGACCAAAATACTCACCTGCACAGTTGTATTACCCAGAAGCTGAAGAACATGTTTGTGCTCTGGAAGAGAAGGATAGAAATTTATGAAAGGTGTCTTATGGCTTTGGAAATGAAGAGGGATGACACTTCAGGTCAGGAATTAAGATGGCAAGGAAGAATTGTCTAATAAACCCTCCCAAACATGGCCATGAGAAATGTGGCAGAAACAGGACTGGCTTTACTGGCCACCATGAGGTGGCAAAATCAGGTAGAGGCACTTCTGTCCAGGAATGATGCTCTTTGCAAGATCCAGGACAACTTGCAGCGCCTTGGACTGCTGGACCAACTTCATCCAGAAGGTACAAGGATAGGTCAAAGCCATCTCTGCTCATCTTTTTCCCTTTTAGAGTACTTTCTTTGGGTCTGTAGGACACATAGCAGATTTCCACATTATCAGTATCTTAAAATATGTTCTTTTTGGAGGCAGAATGTCCTAAAACATTAAAATTATTTCAGACATTTTCAAGAGAAAAAAATGGCACACAAAACTAACTCATAAAGACACTCGGCCAAGTCCTGAATGAACCTAGGGATAAAAGAGTGTTACTCTTTCATAACACACAGCTCTGTAGATGTTTCATGGACAAGAATGTATTTGGACAACTGCTGAACTGGCTGGTAGCTTGTGTGTTGGAGGGTGCACGATCAAACTGAAGTTCAAACACAATTCCTCTCCTCTGGAAAGTGGCTGCAGATGAGAGGCCATGAGAACCAGCATGTTTTTAGCTACTCACCTGATCTCTTTGGCCAAAAATTGATGAAATAAAGCAGGACTGCTCCAAATGTTATTGTTTGGGCTTTCATGACGACCCTTGCTGCTTGGATGGTTCTCTCAGCTTCACATTCAGTAATGTTGCTCTGGTTTACAGGCTGGGATTAATACAAAATCTCCAAAAGGCAAGCGTAGCCGAAATGAGACAGAAGATTTTATACCATGAAAAACCATTGAATTTCAGATCGGTTCCACTAAATCCATAAATTTCACATCTTAACACATCTACATGAAAAATAGCTATGTTTCCATATCAATCAGCTGAAAATTGTTGTTGCTGCCTCCTTTACCACATTAAATCAAAGAGGTGTTAGGTCAGGCCTGACTGACGTTATTAACACTACGCTTTGGTGAAAGATTTCTGCTCTAGGACAATCAAGAGAGAAATGAAAGAAATAAATTTACCATACATTATTGGTTGTTTTCTCACTATTATCACTCCAGTTTTGTACCCTTCTGTTGTTTTGCATCCTCTAATTCTAGCATGCATGTCAGTTTTTATCTGAAAGATTATTTGTTTTCCTTCAATCTTAGGCTTTTTCTTACTTCTATTACTGGATGCTCATGTGAGAGCAGCACTTTATTCTCTGGATGCCACCTCCTAACTGTGGCCAATGTTTAGGGTCTGTGATGTTACATTTTTTACAAGATCTGACACAGGACAAGCAGAGATACTACAGGTAATACCTCTGAGCCTGTTCTACGAAGCCTGGCCTGTGAAGAAAACCAGAAAGTCTGTGTTGGGTGAATAAATAGTGATGGTAGTAGTTGACACACAGCCTGTGTACAGATGGTCATTAGGGTAGGTAAGTGTTCTAAAAACCTAAGAAGCTTTCTTTTATACAGTAAGGTTATATTTTCACTAAATAACAATTTCACATTTGCTTCTGGTGAAAAAAAACCCAACCCTGACTTTCACAAAATATTCTGTAGCAATCCGTTCAGTAACAAAAGCAGTGTCACTTAAAAGAGAAAATTAAAAACTGGAGAACATATTAATGGGAGGGAAGAGAAAAAGTTAGTATGTAATAACAGAGATTAGAATTTATCTTTTCACTTCAAAGACATCTGTTTCCTATTTGTATTCAGTATATTCTGTTCTATAAAAAATATCACACAGTATATCAGCAGGTTTCTTACCAGTTTTCACAAAATTTCATCAAAACCTCACGTCTATGAATTAATTTTTGTCAGATTATTGTTCCCCCTCAGCAGTTTAAAAAAGCCCCTTTTAATCTTAGAGACATGTTCTTGGCAACCAAGATGGGATTTTATAAGGGTGCACAGGGCTGTAAATGTACTGAACACCTTGTAACAGTGATTCACACGGGCTGTACTCATTCAGTGGATTTTCTGTTATAGCCTGTAGGCAGTATCACAGCATGGACAGCAGATACTGTAGAATCATCACCTTTCATATTTGTTCCCTAATTTACTGGTGGATGGTAGAAAAATTGTTGGTAAAGCATATAAGGTCAGCGTGTTCTTTGGCAGAGCTGAGAACAGCAGATACCAGAACAGTCATACACAAATCAATGAAGCGTGCAACATGCAGGCCAGCTATTACTAAATATAAAGTTGACTAAGTCTCAGTGTGAATAAACCCCAGTGCATTTATATATAAGTAACTTCAAAGATTTGCTACTTAAAAATGAAATTGTGGACTCAGAAGACAGTGTTTGGAAGAGCCGTTGGAGAAGATCTATGTAAAGTCCTTTTATTTAGAAAGGAGGAACTGCATTTGAAAAAACCGGTGGGTTTTTTCAAACTGTCAGCATGCCTAATGAGTTTATTCTGCTATTTCAGGACTCCTATCAAAAAGGTCGGGGTTTTTTCCCAACATATAAATTAAATCTTCTTTGCTGTAAATTGATGTAATTTCTTTTTATTTTCTCTGAGTAACTGTGAAGACAAGTTTATCACAGTCCTCTCTCAAATAGCCTTTAGAGCAATCCATCAGAGGATTGATATCTAATCACCGTCCCTAAACCTGCTTGTGGCTGGGGTAAGTAAGAACAATCTTCTCTCATAGTCAATGCTTCAATGTCTTGTAACCCAGACTCTCTCCAGTTTCTCCACATCTTTTTTAACCAAACACAATGTGGCACTTGAGATCTTTTCTAGGAAAAAGAAGAAAGTTGTCATTATTTCCTGTGAGATATGCATGATGCTGCTATTAGTACAGCTGAGATGAATTAACAGCATTAAATTATTACTTCATATTCTGCTTAGAATCAGCCTCAAAGGCCAGCCTCCCTTTTTGGCCAGTAAGTATACTTATTTGTATACTTGATTTTTCTTTCTTGAGTACTGCACCATGCACTGTCATTTCCAAATGTCAGCCTTATTTGGGTTTTGTTCTTTGTGATTCCTCACACTGAGCTTGAATTCTAATCCTTGATGGTTCACAAATCTTCCAGCATGATGTGTCACATTTCAGCCTGATTTCTCTGTCCTCTCAGCTGTTCACTGGAATGTTGACTACTTTGTTAAATAAAGGCCCTTGCATGAGCATATATAAAGATGGACACCAAATTCCTGAGGTGTGCTCCCTCAAACTCCATTTCCAGCCAGCTGGGTGTATTGTATTTATATCAATATCATTAACTTGCTTTTGTGAGTATCATGTGATGCCACTTAACACCTTACTGAAGTCAAGAAATACCTCAATCTAATGCTTCCAACTTATCCACCAAGTCAGAGACTGTTCTTCCGATCCTCATGCTGATTATTTTCAGTCTTGTTGATGTCTTCTAATTAATTCTAAGCTGATTTAATAGTTGCCTGTTTGAGAACTCTTTCTGGTGTTGAATGTAGAACCATTGGTTTACTGTTTGCCAAGTCCTTGACAAACACAGGCACAATGTCTGATCTTTTGTCACCAGAATGGGTGCTCTTGCTGCCTCCCTTCTTCAGTGGTGCCAGTGTTTCCCCCTTAAGTGACACTGGAAAGGGAAAATATCTACAGTACTATATTCTCAAGTTATCAACCCAATACTATTTTTCAAAAGGAAAAATAAATGAAAAAATTTGTGATTGACTGATCCCAGTTTTCAAGGTGAGGGGAGGAAGGTGTGAGTATGCTTTGGATGTGGCAGAAAAGACAGTAAGAAGATGTGTCTTTACAACAAGCACATTATTCCCACTGTTAATCCTTAACTTCTGACAGCCTTTTTCCCACCTGAAAAGTCTCCCTTTCTCTCATTTTCTAGATAAATTTTATTTCTTTAAGAGTCTCCTGTGATTGATCCAGTTCAAATGCTTTCTAGGAACCCAGCTAGATAACACGAGTGAGATCTGATTTGTTTGCACATTTGTTGCCTTCAGATAACTCTAGGAAGTTTGTGCTGTATGACTTCACTTTGCAGAAACCCTACAGCTTTTCATCAATATGTTGTATCTATCCATATGCCTACTAGACGTGATCTTCAGAATGTTTCTGTTATTTTGCCTGGTATACATCATAGCAACCTGATTTTCCTATAAATTCTTCTTTTTTCATCTGCAGCGAAACAACTGATTTTTGCATCTAACAGCACCATTTCAATGGAACACCATTTATTCATTGGTTTTAGCCCAAAGAGGTGAAATTCATTGTGTCATAAGACTTTTACAGTAGATTCTTTATATTTGCTTAAGTCCTCAAACACTGATTTAATATTTTCACAGACATCATTCTGCAGAGTAAGGCCAGATCCTGAAGTGGCAGAGATACACATGGCTCTGGCGCTTTCAGCATTGTGTTAGAGTTAATAACACTTACCCAGGTGTTTGCTAGTTCCCTGTCCAAGCAATTAGCACAATGGGATTTTAATTTGGGTATCGCGGTCCATCACAGGACATTACTTTTGATGAATGCCCCCTTCTGGAAATTGCCCTAGGCCCTCCTAATAGCCCAAAGTTGTTCCCATTTTCTCTCCTTTGCTCTCCTCCGGCCTAGTATCCCACTGGAAACATGCCAGTGCAGCGTCTCTTCACCAAGCATAGACACCTCTGGCGATCTGCCTCCAGGATGCTTGGCTGAATCTGCTATCTGATCTTTTAATGTGCTTGTTAGTGCCTAAAAAAAGATGCGCAAGTGTTGTATTCATGGTGCAATGGTTCAGGTCTTAGAAAACACCTGCAGTAGAGAACAGGTAAGTAAGAGAAAGGGAATTGCAGTAAGTAGTATTTTCCTCCACCTAACCCCTTTCATTCACCAGGAGGGGATTATGGAAAGGAGCATAACTTCCTAGCTCAGGGATTTACCTTGCTTCTGAAGCAGCTTCTGAAAGCCAGCAGAGATGAGGTGTTGAGGACCAACACTCCAGAATTTCCCATTGTGTTATTGCATTATGGTAAAACCAGAGCCAGCATAGCGTGACTTACTTGCTAATCCCAAGGTGTAGCGTGCCAGGACAGTTGCCAAGTTTTTAGACTAGGTCTTTGTTGTCTTTCAGGCTGCAGATTGCCAAGATATGTGGTTTTGGCTGAGTTGGAAGCACTTTTTGTTTCAGTATGTCAACATAGCAGGCTGGTAGATCAAAACATTCTATTACTGAGTTCCGACATGCATGGGATACTGGCAAAGAAAGTGGTTTCTTTATCTCTTCAAAAACCAGGCAGTACAGGATGTGTTCATGTCTGTGATGTTTGCTTTTGATTCATTACAGGTTTAGGAACACTGAGATGGTGGCAACTTAGATCTCAAATATAAGGTCATGGCCAGAGGAGAAGTTGTTCCTTGAAGAAATGAGGATATTGACTGCAAGTCTTCAGGCCAGAAACCTGCAGAAATGTGATGTTTATATATTCATTCACCATTCACTTTCCACTTGCTCCCAAGACTGGGTGGCCTCTATCTGTGTGCTGCAGAGAATTTCTGTTTTGGTTTTGCCTTCCTTTGTCTGCCTGTTATGGCACTGTCACCAAATAATCTCATGTTTCCTTTGTATTAATGCTTTGCACTCTGCATTCTCAATGCCCTTGCTATAGTACAATTGTGAGGTTAGCCAGCCTTCAGCAGAAGCAGAGGAAGCCTTCACTGTCTGCCAGTTCTGAAATTGCATGATTTATCTCCGAGGAAAGCTCCAGTTCACTTTCTTCTCTGAACCTCTAAAAGGCCTCACATAAAGTGACTACATTGGCTAGAAAGTCAGTGCTCACCTTGGTCCTGTGAGTGAGTCCGGAAGATAGCCAGTCCCCTGGCATAAATTGAGACTGCAGTTCTTTAGTGTTCACCACTGAGTGTGCAGGATAATAAGAATATTTAATCAATCTACCAATTTCTAGTCTGTCCCTTCCTTTCAGCACCAAAAGACAATATCATCCATAAACATAAACATTTTCTTTTTGATAACTCTTTCTGATACTTACGATTTGTTTCGTCCAACCAAGATTTCCTTCTGAGTTTCACAGGTCTGTCTGCTTTTCAACTATAGTTGAGGCTTCTGTCTGACAAGAAAAAAAAATACTGAACTCCACTAAAATAAGAAGTAAAACCATAGAACAGATCATCTGAAGACTTGGGACAGTTTCTGTATATAAGAGTTATAGAAAATAGATAAAAAGACTGCCTGCAAAGTCTGCTGTGGTTTCACTCTAAAGCACCTCCCTGTTGGAGCTGACCATCCCCAGGCTACCCAAAATTTCTTTGTAGAACACACAGCAAGGACATTCATGAAGCAGGCTCACCCAGGTACAGTGGAAACTTGCTGACCCCATGGCACTCATATGTACACCATCTTCCACTGAAGAAAATTTCCTAGCAAAGACTTGATTCCAAGATTCAATGACTGACTAAAAAGGAAAAAATGTTTTTGGGTAAAGCAAGAATGCTTGTAAGAAATCAGAGGCAGACTTAACCCCTGGGGGATTGACTTTGTTCCTGTTGCAGTCACTGCCTAAAAGACAGTGGTCAAGAAGTCATCAGCTGATTTAACTGAAGGTCTGAAGGAATCACAAAGAGTTAGTGAGGAAATACCAATCCACAGGAGATTTGGTAAAACATGTTTCGTCGGGAATGAGTCACATGAACAGTCTGTCTGGAATTCACCAGCGATATGGAAGAAACAGAGGATTCTGGCTGACTGAGGACACAATTGCAGATGGCACAAAAATCAGAGGAATAGGAATTAACAGCTGGGGAAGGCCAGAGGGGAAAAAAAAAGTACACTCTGGCTCCTTCATTGTGATAGGAGCAACCAAGTAGTGAGAAAGCCTGGACCAAGGGGTCTGTATCACTTCTGTGGGTGCTCAGGAGGCTGGTGCCAAAGGGTGTCCATGTCAAAGGGAGATATTTGGGGGCCACAGAATGCTGAGCACCCCAGCACCAGGAGCACCAGGAGTGTGGGATGAGAGAGGAGGGCAGAGCCATGGCAGATCCCCTTGCCATCAGTGCCTGCCACTGGGCTGGAGCCAACTGCAAAGAGCTGGGAAAGAGCAGTGATTTGGGGAAGGGGCTGATGGGCACAGTACATTGAACTACTTGCAGAGAAAGAGAAAAGGGAATTCAATCAGAGTCTGAATGTGTATGTGAAGGGGAGGGAAGGATGAAACTGTGAGGCTCTTTAATCTAACAGATAAAGGCAGGACAAGATAGAGTTTCTCAGAGCTGAAATCTGGGCACAATTAGCTGCTGAAATGGGAGGAGTTGAGAAAGTCTCCAGCAACTGGAGTCCCCACACCAAAGCTGGATGTTTCTGCCAGGGACAGGCCATTGCTCAAGCACAGATTGGAACCAAGATATCAGCTGCAGAACAAGATTCCACAGGTCATGCTATTCCAGAAAGCCAGCTGTATCATCACCTACTCTCTGCAGCTCTTCTGTCTGGACTTGTGACAGGCATTTGAAACCAGTATCAGGTCTGCTGGTCACTAGTTGTTGGGACACTGCAGTCACAGCTGAAAGTTGTTATTATCATCATGGCAAGCATCATCATTGTCCTTATTGCTGCTATCGTTGCTATTATTACTAATGTAGATCAGGATCACTTGGTACTGAGGGCACTAGGGACACTGTGTAGCAACTAAGGCAACCGTGTTTCTTGACCCAAAGAAAAGTTCTGTGCCTGTTAATTAACAGATGCATAATAGAAATTGCCTATCAATCTTCTCTGTACCCTCCCCTCTTCTCTTTTTTCATTAAATCCTTATGGATCTCATGGATTACAACAGTTTTTACTATCAAAAAAAACCCCCAAGCCTATCTCAGAAAAGTAACTGCTTTATTTGTCTGTTTTACTGAATAGTGAGAAACCTAATCTCTACTGCCCAACTGGGTGTGTTTGGCTGTTTCTCAAACTAAAACAAGATTCGGAAGATTAAAGTGGAGCTTGGCTCAAGATGAGGTGAATCAGCACATTTATAATGCCACAAAATGGCCTGCAGGATGGCCTTCTCTTCTGTAATTAAACAGGGATTTTATGTGTACAGGCAAAGGAAGTAATTTGATTTATCTGTTCTAATTAAATATATGATGTGAGGAAACAGTGATATGTCTGTTTAAGACATGCTTTAGGTTCTTTTGGTGAGAAAGTGAATGTGACTGTAAGAATTGTGCTTTAATGTGACTGTAACTTCCCCGTTAATGCTCACACTCTTAAATGTCATTTATGTAAGGAACTGTAATGGCAGGTCTGGACTGGCATTTGGGATGAAATTTCACACGAAGGATGGTACTCAGAATGCATGCATTTCCAACTTTTTTTTTTTTTTTACATGAGCTTGTTTTCCAATCCCTTGCAATTCACTTGGAGTAAATCCTCATATCCATGGAAATGGAATTAAATCCAGTTATTGCAGAACCAGGACCAATTAAGATATTTGAGAAAATGAATTCCCGCAAACTGTAGTGGAAACCAGGCATGACCCACATGTGACAATGGCCTCTTTTAACTGGGAAACAGCCATGTTTCCTTAGGAGGAGTATTTGAACACTGACATTCAGTATTTTTTTTCTTATCTATTGGTGTTTGCCTGATCACAAGAGTCCTACCTTTGGTTTCAAGAGCCAAGGTCAGCCCCAAGCTCTAATAAGACAATGTAAGAAGAAGTATAGAATAAGAAGTAAAGAAAGGGAGGATTGTGGTGAGTGAAAGGAAAGGATTTATGAAGTCAAATTTTCAAGTACTGCTTAAAAAAGTAACAAGAAAATGAATCAAGTTCTTCCACTGTGCCTGTCTTATCTAGGGCCAAGACAAGCTGAAGAGTTGTTTGGGGACAGTGATCAAAAAAAAGTGTCACTGTTTCAAGGCCACTAAGAATGTCCTATCTTAACAAAATATTATGTGTTTTGCAGATCCTTTCACATATTTCTGTGTGTGACTTTTTAAAAAGGACTGGGATTCCCAAAACCTGCCCAGTCAGTGAAGAGGACAATTGCTCTAGAGGGAGAAATGGTTCTGTGCTCTAGGTGCCTTTGTGCTGTAAGCTGGAGCCGTCATTTATTTGTGTGTCACTGATTTGTAGTGGTATGAGTTTTGCAGAAGGACTTGATGCTCCAGCTGTTTAAGGATGAGAAAATATGCTGTAAATTGGACAACAGCTCTTGGGTTTGTGTTTTTTTTTTTTTTTTTTTTTTGTTTGTTTGTTTGTTTGTTTGTGTTTTTTGGTGGATTTTTTTTTTTTTTTTTTTTTTTTTTTTTTCCTGAGAGCTAGGCTTTGAGGGAGGAAATAGAATCTGAGCAAGTTTTGGTCCTGCTGACTGGTGTCATGCCAAGGAGACCTGGCTAACAGCTTGTCCTGGGAACTTAAAATGAACATAAAAGACAAAGGGTATTACCTGTACCATCCAGGAAGTCTTTGGCAATATTAGCCTGGAAAGCTACCAAGGGAGAATGATATTTCTGGAAGAAGCTAATGACTTACTCAACTCCTAAAGTTGGTGGTGCTAATGACTCAGATAGCTTTTTTGTAGTTGAAAGCTTTCTGCTGACTGTGGACAATGGGTTTGCCATGGCAGAACCCATCCAAAACTTGCCATCAAGCCAGGAAAAGGGTGCTTCTGACTTTCAGGAAAAGGGTGCACAAGCTACCAGGGTGAAACACCCACGAAGGTGTCTGCTGGTTGTAGGTTTGCTCCTTAGTACTGTTCGAGAGGAACCCCAACTCCTGCTGGTACCCTTTGTACCTCTGCTTCCCCAGGATAAAAGGGAAGGTTCCCATCTTCAGTTTCACCCTGTACCCTGGGGTGGCTGACATACAATTCATCCTCCACTGCAAAAAACACCTGTTGTTCTCTGGAAAGTGACTGTGGCTGCCCTAGATTGCCTTGTCCAGATTGTTGATAAAGATATTAAACCAGACTGGGTCAAACACTGAGCCCTGGGGAGCACCATTTGTGACTGGCCACCAGCTGGATGTAACTACATTCCCCAAAACTCTCTGGGCCCAGCCATCCAGGCAGTTTTTCACTCAGCAAAGGCTGCACCCATCCAAGCCATGAGCAACCAGTTTCTCTGGGAGAATGTTGTGGGACACAGTGTCAAACACTTTACTAAAGTCCATGTAAATATGTCCACATCCTTTCCCTCACCCACTAGGTGGGTCACCCAGAACTAAAAGGAGATCCAGTTGGTCAGGAAGGATTTACCTTTCATAAATCCATTCCGGATGTGCCTGATCCCCTGGTTGGCCTGTACATGCACTCAAGTTGTTCTGCTCTAAAACCCTCCCAGGTACTGAAGTCAGATTGAGAGACAGACTTGTAGTTCCCCAAATCTTCCTTATGACCCTTCTTGTTGATGGGTATCACATTTTCTAAATTCCAGTCAACTGGGACCTCCCTGGTAAGACAAGACTGTGGTGGATGATAGAAAGTGGCTTGCTGAGCAGCTCTGCCAGCTCCCTAAGTACCCTTGGGTGGATCCCATCTGACCCTGTAGACTTCTTTGTTTCTGAATGGTGTAGCTGGTCACTGACCATTTCCCCTTGAGTTATGGGGGCTTTCATTCTGCTCCCCATCACTGTTTTCCAGTTCAAGGGGTTGAGTACCCTTTGGACAACTGGGTAGTCCTCACTATTACGACTGAGGCAGAGAAGGCATTAAGTACCTCACCTCTTTTGTCATCCTTTGTCACTGTGTTTCTCCCCTCATGCAGTAAAGGATGGAGATTCTCCTTAGCCCTCCTTTTGCTGCTGATGTACTTATAGAAACGTGTTTTATTGTCTTTTGCAGCAGTAACCAGATTAAATTCTAGTTCATCTTTGGTCCTTCTTATTTTCTTCCTGCATAACCAGCCAGCATCCTTGTAGTCCTCCTGAGTTTCCTGCCTCTTCTTCCATAGGGCATAAATTCTCTTTTCCCCCTGAATTCTAGCCAAATCTGAAGTCCTGTTCTGAGCACTGACATGGTTTTAACCTCAACACTTTGCTTAATCCCTACATCACTCTGCTCCCACATGAGAAACTTCCCCTTTTTTTGCTTCAAACTTTGCTGCCTCACACAATGACAAACAAAATGAGCTGTCTCTGTCAGCTGGATGCCTCACCTTGTAACTGGAGAGAGCCAGAAGATGTGGCAGGAGGTGGCCTGTCAGGACATAAAAAGTGTGTAAGGACAAAGGCACCAGCTGCCATCGGATAAGCAGGTGCTTTACACCCACTGTAATAATCCCTGAGGTTCTGCGGTGTGAGGAGCATGCCATGAAACACCTTGCAAGAAAGCAGTGGCAGGGATTGCAGAGCTCCTCTGTGTATTGAGCAAAACCTGTTGGAAACATAGATTTTTCTCTCATCTCCATGCTAGTGATTCAGAGACCAGGACACTGTCTTGTATGCCTACTCTGAAATCCAAATGTGGAAGATCGCTTCCTCATTCTTTTAACACAGGACACAGGGATTTCCCACACAGCCAAGTGAGAATCAGCTGTAATGGAAAGGCTGCAGGGGGCTTTGTAGTTCAGGAGGCTTCCTTGTTTCCTGCTCTTCCTGCTCTCTGCTGTGTTCACTGCCACCAGCGAGGTCCTACTCATTCTGCCCTGACAGCTGATCTGGATCAGTCACTTGCTTTCCTGGGCATTCCTCAGACACTGCAGTGTTCCCTCCCCAGCGTCGGTGGCTGTGTGCACCCAAGCAGGGCACAGCTCTGTGGCACTCATGCATGCCACTGTGGACAGTGCCTGCTCCTGGCTGGTGGCTGCTTCCTCCTCTCCCTTCCAGCCTCCCTGTGCCTGTCCTGCTAGGTCTGTAAAACATCCTATTCAAGCCCTTTCAGCTAGTTTGCCCTACCTTGCCATATATATACTCAAACCCGCTCACCTACCGCTTCTGGTAAGACTCATGTAACATAACAAATACTCTCCTGAAATCCTTACTTGCTGTACAAAACCTCTTCACCCCGTTCAGTGTAATCCTATTCCCCAGATTACTCCTCCGTTGCCCATCCTGCTGACAGTGATAAAACATATGGACTGCTTCCTTAGCTCACTGTGTGCACACAGACAATGTGCTAAGGGGACTCACTGCATTGCTGCTACTACTGCAGCCTCCTGCTTTTAATTACTATTGCTAAATCCAAAACACTCTTTCCAATATTTATTCTCGCTACTAATAGTCCATCTGACAGAAGGTCTTCTCATTTCACCTGTAGGCTGCAGGCTGGCCATACCTGTGGTTTTATTTTTTCTCTGTCTTGCACTGTCCTTTTTTACTTCCATCATGTTAAGCAGAAGAGGCAGGAACTCTTAACATGTGGCAAACCATGGTTTGTCATCCTCATGATCTTTAGTTAGTTCAGCTGGACCTCTCTTGTGGTCTTGGGAGCATGTGCACAGTATTTGAGCATGATTGGGGGCAAGCTGGTATTCACAAACCTGGAATCTTCATTGCCCCACAAGACCCATAGGGAAGGATAAAGTGAGCAAAATTACAGGTACACGTTTTATCTCCAAATTTATCGTATTGAACAATGACACTGTGAACTGCATGATCATTCATCAGTGATCAGAAACAAGCAGGGCAGTAAATAGTCCATCAGTACTGTTCCCTACCAGGGACTGTAGGGCAGTGACTGTAGGCTCGTGACTCCTTGGAAGAGTTCTCCTACCCCTAATTTTCAGTTTCACCCAGTGGCATGGTCTATTTGTGAAAAGGAGGTCTGGAAGAAAAAGGCCATTGTGAACACCCAGTAGTCTTACAAAGTGCTTTAAGAAAACCCAGCTCTGATGTAGGAAGTCATAAAAATAAATTATTGTCATAAAAATAAATGTTTAATTATGGAATCTGTTCATATATGTGGGTTATGTCTGTCCATACACACATATATAGAGATATATGGATACATCTTCAACTTGACTCTTCCAGTTTTCCTGTTCAGCTAAGGTTCTGCTTCAGAAATTTTCCATCTCCTGCTTAACCTTCCTGCTTCATTATAGTATAATAAGCATTTGTTGCTGCCTGATGGCATCTAGTTCAAATACCTAGCAAGATCAAACTCAGGAGAAAATAAATGGGAGCCACAAGGCCACTATAAAATAGCCTACACCTTTCATGGACTGGAATGGATGTTTGTCAGTAATGAGGCCCTGTAATTAAATTAAATAAGCCTTGGCAATACCTCTGCCATATCTGCCTGTACAATGCTCCCTTAAACAGCAACACTCCCACGGGAAATTAAATACACTGTCTGTGCCTTAGCCAGCCTTATTGTTTGGGTGTTCCTGCAGGTAAGAAACCCTCATTGCTGTCTCCTAAACAAAGGGAGGGAAGGTTTTGGGCTTCTGTGAAATTTGGGTGCAGTTCAGACACTACCTGGGTCACTCTGACAGGCCTGCCCTGGGGTCCATGTGACCATAGCAGGCAAGGAGATGGAGGAGACACCTTGGCTCTTCTCCTTCATTGGCTTTCCTGCTGTGGGCTCTTTCCTCTGCAGCACATCTAAGTATAAATTTAATGTGAATGAAACAATAGTACTAATAGCAATCATCATCATCAAAACACTGAAAAAGCTTGCTTCTTTCCTAGGATGAAAAGGTTCAGACACAAGTTGTGCTTTTCTCAGGTGGTTACTCAGTCTAACACTTCAAGTGGCTGTGGTGGTCGTTCATTATCCACTGAGGTGGTGGTGAGCTTGCCTATCATTGGGAAAGTCATGAGAGCCTGAGGAGAACAAAAAGCATTCTGGTGATAATGCTGTCACGGCAACTTCTCTGCTTGACAAAATAGGTGTTTTGGGGGAACTCAGTGCTTCTCAAGGAATTTTTTTTTTTCTTATTAAAGGCCCCTGGCACCCTACAAAAATGTTGTAGGAGTGAAAGAGAGGAACAGTTTTGTCAGCATGCTTTTGTCTAAAAGCACTAGGTGGATACCACTTTCCATATCTTTCTGAATTGTCTGCAATCCACGCTGTGGGAATTACTCACTTGCTTTTTGTTATCTTAATGTAGTTTTTTTAAATTACGTGCTAATTAGACTGGAGAAAAGAGACTAGAAATGTGTGAATTAATGAAATGCATGGCTTCTAAATTCCTTCAGTGGACAGGAAAAATGAAAACACAGTTCCCTTCACAATGAATGCAAATTGTTGGTTTGACATCTCTTATTTTTTAAAAATAATTTAGTCAAACTCAGCTTCTGGGGTTTTTTTTGGAAACCAAATTTTCCAAACTGTTTCCCAGACGTAATCAGTATTCTCAAATATTTTCCAAACTGTTAAACTTGAGATTGCATTTTTTTATAAAAAAGGAGTTAAAAAAATTGCTTGTATCTAAAAGTGATGTAACACTTCAATTATTTCTAAGACGAAAACTATCAAACAGTTTTCTGCTATTAAATATGGTGGTAAGGGTGACAACATAGCATTGTACTCCAGTGTAATTAAGTTCTTTCCATTTTCCCATGAAACTTAGCTGCTTCAAAGTGTATTCTCAGAAAATGCCAACTTGCTCAAGCTACATAAATTGCTCCAGAGTGTAATAGCCTCTGCATTACCCTCACTTTCCTGTAATTAGTTATTTTAAATTTTTTTGATGGATTTTTAAAAAATAGAACTAAAAAAAATCAAGAGAAAGAACTGGGAATAGGTAGTTCAATAATGAGAATCTCAAGTAGAATATAAAACAAATTTAAAAAATAAGAATAATAGTAAGGGAATTAAGAGCTTTTCATATGAAAGAAAGTAGAGATGACTATATAGCTTAAGGTTTGGAGAGAAGGTGTATGCAAGGTGAAATACTACAGATACATGCATCTGTTTAGACATCAGTTCAGCATCTTTTCCTATAAGAATAATGACATGAAGATATTTTAAAATTTCCTTTGATCACTACTTTCACAGAGCATATGTACAGAAACACTAAAATAAATGTCAGTTTGGTAGAGAACTCTAAAAATAGAATTGGCAGAATTAGTAAAATCCAAAATCCAATTAGGTACTTACCTAAGAAAAGTATTTATTCCAGAGAGCTGAAATAGTGTATCTGTGTGCAAGGGGTCTGTGTCCTCTCTCTTCGCTGCGGTCACAACTGAGCGCTCCACAGCCTGGTGGGAACTGCTGAGCTTGCCTCCTTCCTTGTCCTCCACAACACCTGGTGTTGACAGCTGTCGGGAAAGGGGAGTGGACTTGGTACAGTGTTCTTCTGATATGAGCCAGTAATTCCTGCAGTGACACTGCAGAAGTCAGAAAACACCCCAGTATCAGTTGTGGGGAGAGAAAGAAAGAGCAGGAGAGGAAAGAAAGAAAGAAAAGAGGAAAGATAGGAAATGCAGAAGAGAGAAAAAGATTTAAATAGAGAGGAGAGAGAAATAGAGAAAGGGGGAGAGAGAGACAAGAGAGGAAGGAAAGGAAGGAAAGGAAGGAAAGGGAAGGGAAAGGAAGGAAAGGAAGGAAAAAGGAAGGGAAGGGAAGGGAAGGGAAGGGAAGGGAAGGGAAGGGAAGGGAAGGGAAGGGAAGGGAAGGGAAGG